>VCAZ01000032.1:2016610-2191610 GCA_005784505.1 Bagarius yarrelli | reverse complement strand
ATCTCAATCCAGATTTAAAAGGGATGTTTTATGACGCTAAAGTCACCATGATTGACTATTGTGTACAGAGCTGGAGCGCGAGTTGCAGCAGAAGCCCAAAACTTCCTGTATCACACAGCTGAGGAGCACACGGAACCTGTGGAAGAGCACTGTAGTGCTGTGTGTCAACTCGTGAGTATACCTGTGTTCCTCAATGATGATCAGAGCCACCAGGGGGCCCCCTAAACATGTAGACTGAAAACTGCAAATAAATTGCATTAATTACTTGAGATTGAATACTGAAAAATCTAATTGTTAGTAATGCAGGACTGTAAATAGCTGATGGTGATGTATCATTACTGTTAAATCAAGATCATTATTTAAATGCTAATTTAGCCATTTATATTGATCAGATTCGGAGATGAAGGCTGTAATGCTAATGTTTTTCACTAGATGGAGCCAAATGGAAAAACAAACCACACTCAACAAGACTCAAACTGCTGCATTTCTGGTTCAGCTGCTAATAATATTTAATATTATTCTAATGCAGTTCATGCGGCTGAAGCAGACCTTTCTTTTTTTCATTCAATTGAGCAGCTGAGGGTTAAGGGCTTTTCTTAGGGGCCCAGTATTGGTGGTGCTGGGATTAAAACCCACAGTCTTTCGATCAGCGGTCCCTTAAACACTGAACTACCACTCCCACCTGCAGAGTGCGTAGAAACCCACGTCTCCGAAGTTCCTTATTGTTTTTCATTTACTTTTACATTTAACTCATTAATTTAACCAACTCAGCAGTTGAGGGTTAAGAGCCCTGCTTCCGGTTAGCAGTCCTTCATCTTAAGCAATGCGCTACCGTTTCGCCAAAACTTAACACTGCACAAGTATTTTTTTAAAATGCCCGATATTCAGAATGATCAAATTTCTATTTCTCTCTCTCTCTAATTTTCTCTCTCAGGCTGACAGGTTATGGTATCCACCACTGTTTTGCCCGCAGCGTTTTAGAGGGTAGTCCCTCTCACCTGCACTACTTTTCCTTGGCAGGCATCGCCATGGCCTCGTGTTTGGTGCTCTGTCCCGTGGTGGCAGCGTTTGGCAGACGAGGTGGCCTCCTCACCTTCATGATCATCACGGCGCTCGCCTCCTTACTGCAGCTCGGCCTGCTTAGCTGTGAGTGTACATCCACTTGATGGCTCATGCTGTATGTCATAGGCGGTGCTAGGGAGGAGCTAGCAGGTGTATCCGCACCCTCAAGAAAGACCAAAGCACCCCAATTAGCATCCTAAACATTTTTTTAATTTATGTTCTATGTAGTTTGCTTTCTTTATCGTGAACATAAACATAAAATCAAACCTTTAATTGATCCAAATGACTGTGGTTTAAACGCTCATATTCATCTCTCTCATCTCATTCATCTCTCTCTCTCTCTCTTCTAACAGTAATCGGAAAGTACAGCCTTCGGCACAATGTAGGTAAGATCGGTTCATGTCATATCTCATGCGTGCACACACGACCGTACAAACACTAATTCATGCACGGATATTTAAAGTGGGGATGTTTGTCAGTTCTCAGGGACACGTTAAATCAGCGGTTCTCTGTAGCGTTCTCCATCATCGGAATGTTCTCGTCTCACGCTGTCAGCACTCTGAGCATCTTCTACTGCACGGAGATCACGCCTACCGTCATCAGGTAATATCTGTCCCTCGCTCGTTTACTCTGTCTCTCTGTAATTACATCAATGCCAATGTTTCTTTCACTGTGAAATCTATTCTATTTTTTGCTGTACAGTGCAGACGTCTTCTTATATACACACACACACACACACAGAGGGCAACATGTTATTTTATGGGTTGCCAAAAGAATGTTTATTCTTACTACATGTCCTCGTGTGTTTTATTCCTATTGTACCACAGCAATTTTAGATAGATAGATGGAAGGAATGATGGATGGCTGGATAAAATCATGGATGGATGGATGGATAAAAGGATAGATAGATGGATGGATAAATGGATTGATGGAAGGGCGGGCAAGTGGCTGGGTGAATGACGGACAGACAGACTAGATGGACAGATGATTGGATAAATAAATGGATGGATGGATGTATAAATGGATGGGTGGACCAATAGGCAAATGTCTGTTTGTCTGTCTGTCCAGTATTTCAGTGATTTTTTTTTTTTCTAGTGGCCAAAAATGATTAATTGTGTAACATCAGCATTTTGTCTATCAGAATAAAAGCGAGAGGTGGAGATAAAGCTGATGAAAAATATTTGAGAAATGTTTCTTTCATATGTTGCTTGTAGGCAATGTGATCTCTGTCCTGATAATAACCTTGCTTGTGTTTGTGTGTGTTAGGGGCGGAGGCGTAGGTCTGGTCCTGGCTAGCGCAGGGTTCGGCATGCTGACTGCTCCACTCATGGAACTCCACAACCAGAAAGGCTTCTTCCTTCACCACGTCATCCTCACTTGCTGCACTCTTTTGTGCATCATTTGCATTCCGCTACTGCCCGAGACCACCGGACAACCGCTGCCCGAATCTCTGGCCGAAGGGGAGGGTCTTCTGCGCAGGCCCCTCCTTCCTGGAGAGCAGCACCACCTTCTGGCCAGGCAGGAGGTCAGGGAGTACTCTCGCGTCCAGGACACACCTCTTCATCAGATTGTCAACCCCAGCAACAGCACAGGACCTGGAAACAGCACAGCCAACGGAGTGAGGACTTGAGTTTGCGTGTACTGTACGTGCCAATCCGAGCCACGTGAAGAACAGCGGGGGCGATCCGATCGGTCTGAGAGCGCCAACACATCATGAGGTTATGAGATCGATTTAACCAGTGAATGATGTCAAACTAATGACTATATTTAAAAATCTGTCCAACCTTTTTAATCCAGGAGATATGAATGTCGTAAAAAAAAAATGAGTGTCGTCTAAATAAATAACCACATAACTTCACTCAAGTCTATTTTTCAAATGCATTAAGTTCAGACAGAAGTTCAGCGTTCGGTTTTAGATATTCTGTAGTTTTGTATTAACTTACTCTGAAATGGTTCTGCATGAGAATAGAAACATGCGTGTGTGTTTGTGTGTATGTGTTTGTGGAAAGAAAAACTACTAAGACGGGACCGAATCATGGATTATGATGTTTATGGGTAAAAAAGTTGACTGAATTCATGATAAGATCATTGACATCTTTGTGTTCGATTTCGGAAATGGTTTTAATCTGCGTTTAACCCGGAACAATGCTAACATCCAGATGTTTTTGAGATAAAACCGCCACAGGGCTTTAGAACGTACAGAGGTATGTGTGTGTGTGTGTGTGGGTGAATATGCTTGAGTTTTACACACTCGCTGTTTCTGTTCGGAAAAGGAACAAACAGGGCAGAGCACAGGCTGCTGATTGGCTGCTCAGTATTTTCTCTTAATGGTTTGGGCAGTAGGTTTTCTGTGATCTTTGGGGTTTTTTTTCAACTGAACTACTGAATATGAGATTTTCATTGTCGCTGAGTTTGTTAATGGCACAAAATATGCAACAACAAAAAAATCGACTGCTTTGTGCTCAATATGGACTGCAAGATTTTTTATTTTCTAAATAGATGTACTGTATAACAGGCCTTAAATTGTGACTGATAATCCGAGATTGAAATTTAATTGGACACCATTTTAACCAACGTTTCTGCGATTAATGTGACAAATCCTAATTATGCAAAATAAATAGGGGTTTAGGGTATTAATTGATCCCTCATTTTTTTTGCTGGCCTAAAAAAAATAAAAATAAAAATAAATGTTCACTGGTATTTACAGTTAAACGGTCATTTGATATGACTGATGTGACTCCATTTCTATGTACCACTTGTTCTCTAGTGTTTCTCGTCAGTAATATGCAGCTATATGCAGTGCAACTCATGGAAATTTTTTTTTCACTGTTGGTTTTTATAAGATGTGGAATTTGTGAATAAATGCGTTTGAATAACATCAGAAATCTGTACATTTAAATTTTTTTTCTCGTTTTCGTATAGCAGGCCTGCAATTGCGCTGTTTAACCACGGTGGTGCTGTAGCGCAAGACTGTAAGTGATAGTGGTAGCGCAGTGGTTCAGGTGTTGGACTGCTAATTGGAAGATCGGGGTTTGATTCCCGGTACCCCCAAACTTACCACTGCTGGGCCCCTGAGCAAGGCCCTTAACCCCCAGTTGCTTTAATGTATAAAGGAGATAAATGTAAGTCGCTCTGGATAAGGACGTCTGCCAAATGCTGTAAGACACGGCTATGACGAGCCAAATTCTTCAAAAATCTAAATTAAATAAAAAAAAACTGAATCTAAAACTAAATTCAGGAATAAGAAACAGCTATTGTGTCGTAGCATTAATCGCTAGGGTATAAATATCTTTTTTTTTTGTTATATTGCGTTAAGTTTTCTTTTTGTTCACAGACAAAACAGACTTTAAATAAATATATATATATATATATATATATATATATATATATATATATATATATATATATATATATTATATATATATATATATATCAAAATACACAGCAGCACTGTATGTATATAAGTTATGTATATAATCGCTGTTGGTGTCCACCTGATGTGACGTCATGTGCCACCATCGTTTATTCAATAACGTTCTACTTGAATTGACAGGCAAAAATCCGATCTGTCTGCTTACATGGCAGACACTAATGCACATATCTGATTTATTAACATAAACAAATGACGCCTGAAATATATGACATATCGACTAATAATACATTTTGATTTCATTTTTCAATTCAGTAAAAGTATCAAGGTCCAAGACTAATTAAGCAAAACCATTTAACGGCAGTAGGGTGACAGACATGTTCTCCCTGTTTCTGCGTGGGTTTACTCTGGATTCTCTGGTTTCCTCCCACAGTCCAAAAACATGTATGTTAGATTGATTGGTGATTCTAAATTGCCCAGACTCTGGCAGATCCCTGTGACCCCGAATTAGAAAATTAGCTTGTATAGAAGATGAATGAATGAATGAATGAATGAATGAACGCTGTAAAAGGCGTCTATACTAACAAGTTTCCCTTTTTTGACAGTGGCGATTTTGGATTATTTCGGCTTGGCATAAACCATTTTACAGCGCGCAATACTATGTACAGCCACAAGATGGCACTCACATATAAGGGATCCTATAAATAGACTACGTTTGCAGAGTTTTTTATCTATACCACTAAATGTTGTAGTTGAAGATCTGTCAGATTGAACTCAGATTCTGTGTAACTTGGCTCAGAAGTGACCGTTAACATGAAGCATACCAGTCTATGATTACTGGATTAGTGTGTGTTTGTGTGTGTACCATGTGTGTTTAGCAATTTGTCAGTCAAATATTCAAACAAATAAAGGTGCCTGGGCGGGGGGGCCATAAGGTTTGCCTTACACCTCCAGCGATGGGGTTTCAATTCCTGCCCCCTGTGCTGTTTGCAGAGGTTGAGTGTTTTTATTCATGTTTTAGAGTTGTCCCCTGGGGCAACCCACATAAAAAGACAGTAAGATGTAGTGAATTGGAGTATATTACAGATCAGTGTTTGTGTATATAAAAAAAACCCCTGATTTCTCAAGACACAATTTCTACACCGTACAGAATAATGAAACAGGTTTTTCCTGAAAGAGAATATAAAGTTTTTACCCCTCTGTTACAGCCCCAAAGGCGACAAAGCTTCCTCGTTTTCTCCTCTGCAACCTGATTATTAATTTTTATTAGCGCAGGTGTTCGTTCTGAGCAACTGGTAGTAAGATGAAATGAAGCCAGAAAGAGAATGTGCGGTCGCTAACACATACTGAGAGCTGAAACAATGAGGTTAGCTATTTCACAAGGAGTTATGAGCATGAAGTAAGACCTTATTCATTTCTCATTCATTTGTGAACCCTCGGTTATAACGTCTCATCAATCAAAAGCAGGGTGTATTCCAGAAACAGTGTTACATTTTTCTACATTTCTGGCATTACATACAATGTCCTACACTTTTCTCCTTGTTTTTTTAACCTATCAGAGTGGTTAAGGATTAAGGGCCTTACTCAAGGGCCCTTCTTGGTAGTCCTGGTCCTAAATTAATGATTAAAAATAATCCATGTTGTAAACTCGAGCCGTTCCTGGGTTGTTGTTTTTTTTGTCTATCTGGGGAAAGTAAACTCCCGGTCACGTCTCACAATGGACACCGGTCCAGAGGGACAGGTCAGTTTTCAGTAACGTGATCATCTACTCGCCAACACAATCCACTCATCTTCTGACTCTTGCGTTAAGGGAGTATCTGTGTCAGCTATCCAGCTTCTCGAATAGATATTTCTTCTTTACTACTAATAAACAGTCTAGGCCACTTTTTCTGGAAGTTAAAAATGTGTGTGTAGTGTGTTTAATACACACAGCTTGTCTTTTACATATGCCATTTAATGCTGCATTTACACCACATGACTTCGTTTTTTTTCTCCAATGCGGCACATATCGGATATGACCCTGGAACCGAGTGATGGTTATTGTGTGTATAAATGTGTTATTGCCTACGTAAGTTTATTAACATTATACAAGTCATCCTTTATATACTATTACTTATTTATAGGTCAGACATAGGGTAACCCATGCTTAAGGGAAATTAGGGATTGTGTAATTTCCCAGCTTCAACCCAAAATATCAGAACAGCAAATTGGACGAAGTGCAAGATCCCAAACTCCAACAGAGAAGGGTGGAGAAGACGAAGATCAGCAAACTCCTGCAACGTTGTATTCTTGCCTTCGACAATTCCTTCAGCTGATAACCTGCTTAATGAGAATGAAGGGATTGTTGGAGAGATTTTTCTGCAAAGATCCAGCAAGTTTATGGTGACATACTTTGCAGAGTGGATTAGTGTTAACAGATCACCAAGTTCATTGTATCCAAAGCCTCAAGTCTGCCTAAAGACCTACTGAAAGAGGAAGACTGGTCAGACGCAGGTTCTCTAGGCAGCTCAAGTACTCGTAAACCAAGCAAGAAGAAGCTGTTCCTGATGCTACAGCAAACCAACAGTTGGGGAAAATGTAGAGAAATCGAGTCGATAAATGCAACTTCTAGACTGTTGTGATGTACGTCATGCCTTTTATGGTTTTTCCTTCTCCCTCTAGTGGACAAGATTAGTATTATAGCCTTTATCTCTAAATCCAATTCATGGATTAATTATTTAAATGATTAACTTGATTAATTATTAAAAATAATAATAAACCTCACATATAATATGATATGATCAGTTAAGTTTCAAGATAAACACCTGGGGCTATATTAAACCGTGTGTCACTGTTTATGCCCTGAATGTTAAATGTGTTAATTATAAGTCATGCAGCTGTTTAAATAATTGTATTATAATTACATACATTTGAGGTTGCCCTTTATTCACAACAGTACATTTGAGCGCAAGTTTAAAAAAAGAGTGATAGAGAATAAGGACTGAAGTTTGAAATAACATTTTTAAATATAATGTTGGAATAATAACAAAAATTGGGAATAAATAAAAATAATGAAGTATGTGTAAGTGGGATCCACAGGCCATCCTGGGAAATATGTGACAGATGCGGTGCCATGTTTCAACCTTAGGAGGATTTTAATCCATGAAATCGCAGTTAATAAGTTCTTTGACTTTATGCCATTCTTATCCTCATACAGTTTAACCACCTTCTTCCCCAGGGTAATAATTAAAGTTAGAATTAAAATAATGATTAAAAAACAACTACAGCAGAACTAGATAAACGTTGGTGCGGAACAATTACCTCAGCCTCGCCCAGGATTAGAATTAATTTGGTCGTAGGTTGAATCTTTTCTTTTTGGATTTTAAGAGCATCACCTATTTTAAGCAGCTCTTGTTATGCTGTGCTGTTTTACCTCAGAAATCTGGATTAGTAAAGAATAAAAATTCATGATGCAACACTGATCATTTCAGGAGGTTGAAACTATAATTAGTAAAACTGATCCTTTCTTTTCTATTTTACAAAAACTTTCTTGGCTGAAGCAATGCCATGTGGGACATTTTGCCACATGCAGTCTCGTCAACGCTTTGTAATAAAAAATGTGTGTAAATGGTTGTGATATTGGCGAAATGATTAGATACTTTAGATATGATGTGATTTTGGGAGAGGTTAACAATGCCTGAGGTGCACACGTTCTGTTATGGTGTCAGGTTTAGACGCGCCCGCGTCGCTTTTAGAAATGTGCCAAGAGCAACATGTCAAATAACAGGGTGAGTCAGTGCAACTCTCACTCTCTCCATTACTATCTTATCTACCTCACTTTCGTCCCCTTGCTCTGCCCCCCCCCACCTTCCCCCTCTGTACGACCCTGTGTTTGGATGGACGAGCTCATTCACGCTGCAGCGAGAGAAATACTACAAGTGGGTGTGGGATCTGATATCCTGACACGGTCACACCCGTCTCTGTGTGAATGTGTGGGTTTATACATACATGGGAAGATTCTAGTATTCAGAGATCCTGTCAAATCGATCAGTTTAATTGTTTTTGGATTCATTTTAGATGAGAAAATGATAGTAAGAGAAAAAAACAACAACAAAAAAAAACGATTATTATACACACTTAAGACAGGAACATTTAGCGACTTGCTCATTAAAAAGTAGCTGCCAATCAGGGGGGCCAACCAGTTTTTCCTGTAAAACGCAATGATGAGAAACAGCTCGTCTATTAGCACCTTTCAGCTTTATTTACATTCGCAGACACAGGGCGATGCATTCGCAGTGTATTTTAAAGCTGATCCAGTGGTTCAGCTTTTTGGTGTGTGTGTGTGTGTGTGTGTGTGTGTGTGTGTGTGTATGGGTTACTGCATGTGGCTACTAAAGGAAAGAGTAAGCAGAAGCATATAGCGGAAACATGGACTTTTATTATGTTTTTTTTCAGACGCCCTAAAAAGTCATTTTCTTTCTTATTGTCTTTCTTTTTTCTTAGAATTATGACTAATGGTGATATTCGTTGCTGTTATTGCGTTAACAGTCAAATTCAGTGCAGCAACATTAACTGCATTTACTTTTGACTCAAACTCCTAAAATAATTTTTTAAAGTATATTCAACAAAGGGTTTGTTCATCCTGGTCTTTTTTATGCCCGTGACTATTGATTGCAGATTGTTTTTGGTTTTTTTAAGGGTTTTATTAAAAAAAAAAAAAAAAAAAAAAAATGCTATGTAAAATTCATTAAAAAACAGTTATCAAATAATATCACAATCAAATCATAATAAAAAATATTTATTTATAACTGGAATTACTGCCATATGATCTCAGTTAATAAATTAAGTTGTTGGACTGCTAACAAGAAAATTGTGCATTCAATTTCCAGCACCACCAGTTATCACTGCTGGGTCCCTGAGAAACGCCCTAAAATTCCAATTGCTCGGTTGTGTAATAAAAATAAATGTTAGCTGCTCTGGATAAAATTGTCTGCAAAATGTTTTTAATATAAAATGTTGATTATGAGATCGAAGAAAAAATAGTTTTTTAGAAAATAGTTTTTATATATTTTTTAATATATATATAGTTTTTTAATAGGTTTTTTTATGACTTTTATTATCTTGTGAAAACTTAATATATATATATAAAACCAACTCTGGTTATTTATATAAGAAATAATAAGGTAATTATTTTGTTATGTCGAGATTATGAGAACAATAAGTTGTTATCTTAAAATAACAAGTAAATGACAAAAGAACAATATAAATGATTAAAATAAAGGCGCTTTGGTGTTTTGTATGTAACGGATTGAAGGATTTGATTGTTAAAACAATTCAAATAAACGACATGAACGAGAAAAAAAAACCCAAACCTGTAAAGAAAGCGGGAAAAACCCAGTGATGACGCGGAAGTGGGCGGAGTTTGGAATGTTGGGCGGAGTTTGGGATGTTGGGCGGTGCTTCCGCGTTCACGGTGGAGTTTAGTTTGGAGCAGTAGCGTCTCGGAAAGCTTCCGGTTAACATTAATGCGACTTTGTGGCTCTTTGAACTAATTTGGTGTCTATTTTTTTACTTTTGTTATATTGTTGGTTGTGTCTGTGTGTGTTATATTTTTGAATGAAATCATGAGTGTGTACGGGTCGCAGCGGGCGCTGCATTCTATCGGTCGGCGCACCGGTTCACGCAGCGACATCACAGCCACTAACTATCAGTTGGGCGGTAATGGATTGGGGCAGGAATACAACGAGGAATACAACTACACCTTCTCCAGGGGGTCTATGGGTGGAGGACAGGGGTAAGTGCTGGAGTTTACTAATCATCCATGCATTTACATTTGCAGCATTTGGCAGATGCCCGACTTACATTTATCTCTATTATACAACTGATCAATTTGGGGTTAAGGGCCTTGCTCAGGGGCCCAACAGTGGCGGTGCTGGGAATCGAACCCTGATCCTTCAAGATGAAAGATTTCTTAGTGTTATTATCCAGCAAATTTATGTCCTAAATCAATACTTTCGCTCAACTTAAAGTACACGAATAAGTCGAGATCTTTAGGATAGAGGCTTTTAAAATTAATTTTAATTTAAAAAAAATAAATAATTTTACAAGCTGTGTTTCTTTTAATTAAATTTGTATTTTAAGTGTCATTAGTCATTTAGAACAAAAGCCGGGATGTTTTGTAGCCTCTGGATTGCGTTTCAGGGCTTTTTATCCCATCAGGTGCTTGTGGTGTTTTCTTACCAGGTTCACAACAATGAATCATTTGTTGCCAGTTGTTCCAAAAATAAACTATTTATTTATTTCCCTTATATAGAATAACATCCTGATCCTGTAAGGAAATGTATTCACCTGCAGTTAGTATAATCTCTCTCTTCATAAAAAACTGAGATAATCAAATGCAATACAGTTCCTATGGTTAATTATTTAGATAAAATTGGTCCTTTATGCTTTATTTCAACCAAACTTACTTTCCAACATCATCTTGGTTTTTTTGGGGCTTTTTTTCAGATTAGAAAAGGAGATTAGGCAAATTGAATATAAAAGTGCACCGGGTGCAAATTCTTTAGGCTTTGGTTGTGGTGTCTGCCCCCTCAGCGGTTCCTGTAAATCATGTCGTAGTGGTGGGTTGTGTAAAGAAAAGGCAAATCTGAATCAGGAATCAGTGTTAAAAAAAAAGGAAGTCCCACGTTAGTCGAGATTTTGGAATAGATTTTTTAAAGCAGGGTGTTTTAACAGGACGCGACGCAGTCGACATGCTCAGGTCGATGTGTATCTTCATTTTATTTAAGCGTTAAATAATGATTTTCTTAATATATATATATATTTTTTTGGAAAGTCCTCCGAATCATGAGTCAAAGATTTGTACTGGAATCACCAGCTCTGTTGTATTGCACATTACACACTCGAACCTGCACCCAACCTACATGGCATAAATTCAGATCTCAGGAATGACAGGGTTTTCCCACAGCTGCCACTGCGTCCGTGCATGTTTGTGCAAGCTTTTTTTACGTGAACTCTTTTTTTCTTTCTAGCCCTCCCCGGCACACTATCATCCATCAGAGAGCTTCCATTCTTCAGAGCCAGTGCCAAGAGTTCCTCCATAAAGCCGAGTTTATTCTACAAACAGTGAGTGAACACTGCACCTCCACCTGTTCTCACATTCTCGCTTCACTGTGAGGCTTTTGTTGCCGTGTGTGTTGTGGGCTGAGTGCCTGGTCACTAAGAGGTTAGGAGTGTGTGTGTGTGTGAGGGAACCAGTGCACAGTGTGTGCAAGTGTGATTGACAGAAAAGAGCGAGTGGGCGTGGTGTAGGAATAACTTTGGCCAGTAAATGATCATCACGGTATGTGTTCAATACATCAAGCAATGTTTACATACTAAACATGGTTAAGTATAGTTTGCATTTATAAATAATTATAAAGTTTCCCTGTCAGTGTCGGGGGTGGGGTGGGTCGGGTATATTGGGGGGGGCATAATAGCGTTCATTTGGTTTATTTATTTTTTTTTTTTAGTAGCAGTGACTACTATAATATGTGTACAATTATTTGAACTGTAAATTGTTTGTGTTTGGTTTGTTGTGTGTTTGTGTGTGTGTTTGTGTTTGTGTTTGTGTGTGTGTTTGTGTGTGTGTTTGTGTGTGTGTTTGTGTGTGTGTTTGTGTGTGTGTTTGTGTGTGTGTTTGTGTGTGTGTTTGTGTGTGTCAGGGTGGAACCATGCACAATGCAGAGATAATTGTAATTTAGAGACCATATAGCGACATAAATGACATGCGTTTGTATATAAAAGTGTGTGTGCGTGAGAGCGAGTGTTTCATGTGGATTGATGCGTGGTGTCTGTGTTGCAGGACACAGATCGAGCGCGGGCTGCAGCAGAAGCGGAGCACTGCATGATGTCTGCCAGAGACATTATTGAGCAGCTCAAAGGTCTTGCCGTGGATCTTAGGAATATGGGCCAGCCTAATGACAGTGTGCTAATGGCGTAAGACACACACACACTAATATAAAGCATGCTTCAGAATGCAGAGAACCTGTGTGTGGTTTAGGGGGTGGTGGAGGGTCATGGTAGTAGAACCTGGCACAGATGGAGTAGATAAAACAGACAACTGCCCTTCTGTTCACTTTCCCAACGCCGCACAGTTTGGATGATACCTAAGCCGAACCCTAAATCCGAGTTGCCACAGGCTTCAAAATGCAGCAGAACTGAGACAACAGCACCGAAATAGGCAACGTTTATTATTCTAGTTAAAGTTCTAAGTCATAATTATAATTGATAGTAATCTTATGGCACTTGTCCCAAGGACATCCATGAAGACTTATTTTCATCTTTTTACGGGTGTGTTTGAATTACCTGCCCTTTATAGGTGTAACTGCATGGAAGGATGACCTAATTACCCTCCCTTTATAACCCTCTGGATGTGTTCATTGCAACGTGAAAAAACGGTTATTAAGAACTAATAATCATTGTTATACATTAATAAAATACTTTGATTTATTAATCCAAATTTCCTGTGATGTAATGTGATTAACTGGGACTTTCTCGTTGTCATCATATTTAATTGCATCACACAGGCGACGACAACATAAAAAATTAGTCCGTATTTTTTTTTTTTATCCCAGGCTTGAAGTGATGCTGGAAAATCGCTTCTCTGAAGACATTCATGGTTTATGGGGTGGATTCTAATTTACTATATAATTAAAGAAGGTACATTTTAGGTACACAACCCAGACCAGGGGTGAGAAATGCATGCTGGGTATTTTTGTCTTTAGAACTTTTGTGTTAGCTGATCCGGCTAGTCGTACCTGCAACCAAAATGCTTGAAACCAAGTTTGTCTGTGGCTGTTCTTTTATCGGCTGCTGTTCAGTTGTTGTATCACTTAAGAAATTTGTGTAAAAAAAAATAACCGGGACTTTAGATGCAGGTCTGCAGTCAGTTTTTTCCCCATTGAAAAGCCTGAGCTGAGTTTTTTTCAGACCATCACCATGGACACACCATCAACCGATCACACCATACCCTAACCCACGTCTACCTTAAACCCACACAATTGTCCAGTAACACACATTATCGTCCAGTAAACTGGTCAACAAATCCCCACATTACTAGTTCCCTTAATGGAACTAAGATCCCCAACAACTGTCCCTGTGCATGACAAAACCCCTGATCCCTTTATGCACAAAACCGCCTTTGCTCTGTTTATCAAGACTCTTTGCTATGTTTTGATTAGAGTGGAGGAACTTGAGTGTCCCACACAGAGCCGAAATTCTGACTCGACCCCTTTAAATTGAACAACTTTGGGATGAACTAGAACCCCGACTGAACCCCAGACCTCCTCACCTCAACATTAATGTCTGATCTCACTGATACTATTGTGATTAGATGATCAAAAAAATAAATAATCACAGTTACATGACGCGATCTAGTAGAAACACTAGGAGGAAGAATGAGACTAACATCTGGACTAAAATCTGGATGTGATAGTTAAGTGTCCCAATACATTCGGGCCATATTGTAAACTAGACGTTTTTTAAATTTCTTGTTATTGTTATTTTTTTTAAGTAAAATTTCTCTAATTTCGTGGCCAGTGTGGAAGGGTGCAACGAGCAGCTCCGAGCAATCCACATGGCCCTAAACGGCTCTCTGCAAAGGAAGAGCCGAGGCAGCAGAGGCAGCATGGGCTTCGATGAGGCAGACCGAACCTTCCAAGATGCTATCGCCTGGATTGTCCAACAGAAGGTAAAGTCAAGCGGACAGTTTATTGTTACTGTCCGATAATTTTTTTTAAACAGACAAGCACACACACACAGTTGTTCCCCTTTCTTTTTTTTTCCTTTAATCGTTTTAAAGGATAAAAGTCATGCATGCAGAAGGAGCTGTCTGTGTTCAAGCCTGTGCAGGCACAGTGCCATAACTGCCCCATTTAAACAAAAAAACAAAAACTCTGACTGTAAATCCAGGAATTTTAGGGCAGGTCTTCTTTCTTTCTTTCTTTCTTTCAACACTGCAGTACAAACTTTCTTAAAGAAACTGTTCGTAGACCGAAGAAAGCTAATAATAAACCACCTGTACTGCATCAGTTCAAAGTAACTCACTCCATTACATATTTTTTATTTCAAGACTAAAAAAGGAACCGAATCGCAAACACGCAACCGAGAAGAAAAGCTTCTCTTTTAGTGCACGCAATAACAACCCCCCCCCCTCTCCCTTTGGTCAATGAGAATTACTGCCGAGTCACATGACCCGTCTGACAGTCTATTTTGGAGAGACTAAGATTTACAGCTGGTTTTACATAAAAGAGCTTTTTTCAACAGCTGGCATGACTACAGGAACAATACACAGAATATTTATCTGTAGTTGCTTAATGAAATCTTTGTGTTTATGTTTGATTACATCATTTATGCGTATTGGTAAAAAAAATAAGCAAAGATAATGATTAAAAAAACCACTCCTGCTTGTGCTGGGAGAAAAAAGTCTCATCACATTGGTGTAATACGGAGACCCTGTTTGTACAAAAGTGTAAGCTTTCTTCAATAAACATCATCTCTTAGAGAACATATCCAAACAGGTGCTTTAAAACACACTTATTTTTTAAGATACAGATGCTACAACTGAAATAAATGTTGTACTTTACCAAACTGCACAATGTTTTAATACCTTTATTCAACTTCTATCTTTTATAGCGTCTGATAGAGACGTCACCGTGGGGAGACGATCCTGCGACAATAGAACAGCAGATCATAAATCACAACCGATTTCACAACTCTATACAGAGAAGTGCAGAAGTGGATCGAGCCCAAGCGGAAATGGTAGGCTTAACACACACACACACACACACACACACACACACACACTCTTGAAATGTTTAACCCTGAATCATTGTCTGGGTCAGAGATTTTCTTTCCCTGTTTTTGTCATGCTTTACATAAGGTTAAAAATTAATCCTAGCAATTTCGACACTAACATTTCCCACTGCTGATTCCCGAACCCTGGCTAATTTGCATCTTTGCCGTGTCGACGATCGCATTTGGATAAATATAGCGTGCGACCAGTTTAGATAACGCATTCACAATTCCATTTGATAACATTTGTGTAGAGCTTTCAACAACAAACGCAATACAGCGATACAAAATTTTAAATACAATAGGTTAATAGAGTTAAAAATTATATTTAGCTCAGATGAGCAAGACGGATGAGCAAAATGACCCTGACTTTGAGACTCCCTCGCCTCAGGCCAGATTGTACACATTCTCTACACAGGGTTTGGAACATTGTTTTTATAAAAACAACCTTTTGCTGTCACTATAAGGCTGGCGGCCATTTTTTTTTTTTTTTTTTGCCTCAGGTTGGTCAGATCACTCCAAACTGTTATGGTTTTACTGGACACATGGTTAACATAGCTACCCGCAGAACCTAAAATGGTAGAACGATATATTTTGTATAAAAACCTATCCACCATCTACTACTAATAAATATCCGAACTTCAAATACAACGAATAATTATTAGATTAAAACAATATATATGTCAGTACAGCCGTTTCTCTTTTATGCTCACTCAACAACAGAGCTGTAAATCTCCACATCGTCGGTCGTTAAACACCCAAACACTCATTCAATAAAGTCATTTAAATACCTTTGCCCTGTTACAGAGAGAGAGAAGAGACAAAGGAAGCCTTCATATGCTGGAGCAGGAATGGGACAGCCTGCAGGTGGGCTTGAAAACCATCTCCGAACTTAACACTTAAGCTGTGTAGCAAACAGAAATATTACGTAGGTTTCACAGTGCCATGAAAAAGTATTCGCTGATTTTTTTTCATTTGTTGCTACAGTTAAATGGTTTCATTTGTTCAATCAAAGTTTAACATGAGGACGGACAAAACAAAAGTTGGTAAATGATTGTTACTTTTATTGAATGTTTACTTAACGCCATCAAGCATCAAGGTTGATATCAAGGTTTGAAGTCTCGCTGCAAAACCTAATTGTGCCCGTTATTTAGATCACAATAATGACTAATGACATTCCCACATCATCACACTACTACCACCATGTTTCTGAAGTTTAAATTATGAAACATGATGGTGGTAGTGTGATGATGTGGGAATGTCATTAGTCATTATTGTGATCTAATGACATTCCCACATCATCACACCACCACCACCACCACCATGTTTCTAAAGTATAAATTATGAAACACTTTTAGCCTTAAGTCAGATGGAATTTGACCAAAGTCTCCTTTTAAGTTAATCGGTATGAAACAAGTCTCTCTGTTCGTCTCAGTTAGCGGTGTGTTTCTGGACTTGCAGCTTTCCCACAGATATCATTTCTAGCCAAGACTTTCTGTCATGAATGCCGGCCTTATCCAGGGAAAACAAAGCCAGTAGTTCTGTAGATATTTGTTTGGGATTTTTTCTGACTTACTAGATGAGTCAGAAATGGTAAAATAAAGGCATTTTTCCCTTTGGGGATTGTGTCTTTTTAATGTGGTTCACTGACGTTCCAGAATTTAAGAAATGTTTTTTTCAACCATCTTTACATGCAGTAGTGTGTGTTGTTTGTTGAGAACTTTACATTGCCGGACAGATCCTATTTAAGCGATGTTAAGGTTTTACTGGAAAGCAGAAATTAAACCTCAATGCATCCAGTGTTGGTCAATCAAACCCAGTTTTATTTATTTTTTGTTAATTACGGCAGTTAATTTAACCAAATAGCGCATTTGTTTGTATTTCGGCTTGTCTTAGGACTAAAACTATTAAAAGGGCATTTACTCACATTTTCATGGCACTGTAGAATAAATTTTATTGTTTCTTAACATGAATCTGTTCAGGATGGATTTACGTTATCTACCATGGAGTCTTAAAGCAAAATGTTTAGGTTGCCAGACAACACATGTTTTTCCCTCCTGCGCATTTGTAGAAAATGTCATTTGGACGTGGTGCTCAGTTACACGAGCTTCAGAGCATCATCAGTGAGATCACTCAAGAGCTCATGTGGGTAAACGATCGAGAAGAAGAAGAACTGATGTTCGACTGGGGCAACAAAGGCATCGACGTCTACATCCCCAAAAAGCAGGAGAGCTACTCGGTAAGGCAGCACCAGCAGCGCCACAAATACTCACATGCGCACATACAAATAATCATTTTTTTTCTGTTCATCTTCTCTCAAATCAGAGGCTGATGAGTGATTTGGAGGAAAAAGAAAAACATTTAAATAAACTGAAAGTGAAAGTGGACAACTTACTGGCAAACAACCATCCCGCCTCAGACAAGATCGAGGTGAGGGTCCGATTTCTTTTTAGGTTCCTGGTAGCCCTTCAAGCAGTGTTTTGGTAGCTTGAAAGGATTTTAAGTAGCTTAAATTGAAGGTTTTTCAATTAAATCAAAATTAAATCAAGGATTTTTAATGTGTTTAACACAAATAACAATTCTAGGCTATAAAATAATCAAAGTACATGAACTTCTAACTGAACACCCTATTCCAGATGTCAGCGATTTTCGCAATTCCCTCTGTGGCGCATGCATGTATCTCTGTCGCACATTTAAACTTACTGCGTGATATTTCACTTGTGAGGAAAGTAATAACTGACAGGACGATGATGGAGGAATGGTTGCGCAACAGATTCAGAGCTGACAAATATAGTGTAAAACCACTACCACCGCTCCTGATACACAGTGTGCACGATCACAAAGATTTTAATACCCCACATGTTGATAATGATGACAGACAACATAATTACCCAACTAAATTTCTAAAAAAAAAAAGCAAAAGCTTTGAAATATATTTTTCCCTTCTATGAAATAACCCGACTGACAGGGCGGGGTTATATTTTGGTAGTACGACTAAGACAATTCATGCGTTTCCTCTATAACCGATTATCGCTGGTGTTTCCCCCAGGTGTATATGGAGACTCTGCAGACCCAGTGGAGCTGGCTCCTCCAAATCACCAAATGCATTCACGTGCATCTAAAGGAGAATTCAGCCTACAGTCAGGTAAAGTACAGCAGTAGAAGCTAATTAGAATCAGTCTGGGATATTCTTTATAATTTAATAATTATTTAAAATAAACACTACATTAGCAAACATTAAAAACTAAGTTAGACTGAGAGGAAAATGACCAACCTTAACTATGATTTTCTGCACTTTTGTATATTATTAGTTACTCTAATGTTTTTTTTGCCTTTGGAAAATCTGTGGAACTGGATACTGGATTTTTCTTACTACGAATAATTGCACTGTTGACGATGAGTCACAATGCTATAAAACTTAACTATGTATTTAATTGGTAATATTTTATTATTGTGTTCGTGTTTGTGGTATTATTTTTAAGTAGGGGGTTAAATATTTTTAAAGCCGAGGCGTTGATGCTGTTATTTTTAGGCAGTGGAACACATTTCATTCAGTCCAACATTCAGTGTACCAAACTAATCAGTTAAACGAACAATAGCACATCAACGACTTCCATAAAGCATGTTTATTTATTAGCATGTCTACCAGCTAACGTTACATTTAAGGAATTTTGCGGATGCCTTTATCCGGCGTGCAGTACATTTATCTTAGTTATCCAACTGAGCAGTTAAGGGCCTTGCTCGGGGGCCCAGCAATAGCAGTTTGGTGTTGCTGGGGTTTGAACCCTTGGCCTTTGGATCAGCATTTCAACACCTGTACTACCACTTATTACATTAGTTTAATTTTATATAACATTGAGGTTTTTTACTTGCGCCATTTTGAGATTGACACGTGACGTATGATGTCACCGCACCACGAATTTAAAGTTGAATAATGTTTAACTGGGATGATGTTAAACAATTTTGCTATTTAATTATTGTTAACATCGTTGTCTAAAACTTGTATTTAAAAAAAAAAACCCTGGTGTACGCTAGTTTACAACCCATGTATATTCAGTTCTTCGCAGAAGCAAATGAAACGTATACCAAACTGCAGCAACAGCATGAGGTCATTCGCAAAAAATTCGTCTGTGACAAAACCACGTCCCTGCCGAATTTACAAGAACTGCTTAAACACTTGGAGGTAACAAACACAAGCACACACGTCTACGATTTTACTTTAGACTGCAGCTCAAATGTCTAACATAGTGTTATGTTCGTGTCCTCAGAAAGAGCAGGAGCTTCTGACGGAGCACAAACAACGAGTACAGCAGCTGGTCAATAAATCCAAGCACATTGTGAGACTGAGACCAAGAAACCCCGACGAGAGTAACGGCCCTGTTAAAGTACAGGCTCTGTGCGACTTCAAACAGGATCAGGTCACACATGCAGGCACACACTGATGCACATCCTGTACTTATACACAGCAAAATCCTACCTATTGTCTTCCACATTTCCCTTATTTACCTTCTTCCGCTCTTTCTTCCTGTCTTTCTGAGCAGAAGGTCATGTGTAAAGGTGATATGGGCATTTTAAAGGATAACTCTGAGCGCAGTAAATGGCTTATCACCGGACCCGGTGGCCTGGACATGGAGGTGCCTTCTGTCTGCTTGCTAGTTCCTCCTCCCAACCCGCTGTCCATCAGCCTCGCCAACAAGTACGAAACATGCAACACACACACACACCTGCGTTTATCGTTTACGATGATAAATAGTCCCATAACACCACAATGTATTTGCGTTGCAGGAACGAGCAGTATTACGAGGCCCTTCAGTCAGTGTGGAACCAGCTTTTTATAAACATTAAGAGCCTCATCTCCTGGCAGTACTGCCTGCACGACATCAGCCGCATCAATTCTCTCACAATCTCCATGGTAACGCGACATTTACACACACCTGTTTTAACCTCCATGTAATGGTGGTTAAACTGGTTTATTGGTCCAGTTTAAACAGTTCTAAGAGTTTCCAGCTTCCTGAATACTTTTTATCAAAATCTTTTTATTTTTTATTTTTATATATATTATTATTAGTTGTAGTAGTAGAAGTGGTAATCGTTTAAAAGAGTATGAAAGGACAAACTTAACCTATAAGTTATAGTTATGATATAACTTAACCTATATCATAGAAGTTAGAAGAAATAGCTTATATCTTCTACATTTGTGTTTTCATGCATCCAGCTGTCTCAGATGCGTCCCGAGGAATACCGCGGCATCATAAAGAGCTTGGAGTCTCACTATCAGGAGTACCAGAGAAACTGCTTGGGCTCTGAGATGTTTGGAGATGAGGACAAGAGAGCCATTGAGAGCCAATACTCCGGAGCGCAGAAACACTACAATCAGCTAGTCATACAGCTCCCAGACCATGGTGAGAACACCTACAGCCTGACTGTTATCTCACACACATCCACACCTTCACATTTGGCTTTACTTTTTTTTTTTTTTTTCGTTTTGTTCAGCTGGTCAGCAGGAGGTGTTTGTGGATACTGTAGTGCTGCAGTCGTCTGCGCCAGTTCTTCAGGGTTCTATAATTTCGTCCGGTGTCAACATGCTCAGTGAGTTGCACGCTTTGCAGCTGAAACTGGAAGCCGTGGAGTCTGCACTCTTTACACATCAGCACATCCCAGTCGGACAGGAAGCACCAGTACAATGCACAAGTCTTATTAGTGGAACGCAGGTAAATAAAAGCACACTTACTGATCTGCTGATACTGTATGAAGCAGAAATACATCACACACACACCTACAGTATCAATATAATCTCGGCAAAGTCTATATTTGCAAATACGACTGCCGTGATGTCATACTGAGCGAAAAAAATCGCTTGCTTGGATGAAACCAGCAAAGATTGCTAACGTTTAGTCTCTTTAAACAAATTTGTAAACGAGACGTTGGGTCAGTTCAAAATTCCATACTTCCATACTATATAGTAAGGCTGGGTATCGGCAAGGCACCACGATGCGATGCATATCACGATATGTGGGTCACAATACAATATATCACGATATATATTGCAATTCAATACATATTGCAATACCTTAATGAATTTTTTTTTTTAAAATAAATAGCTTAAAATAATAAATAGCAAAAAAGGACGTATGTGTCCGCGACAGAGGAGATAGTAGTTTGACATACACTGAGGGTTTTGATTAAATATTATGTATTTATGTAATTTTTGTTTTTACCGTAAACCGATATTCATCGATACTAAAGGTTTAAAATTTCGATATATTAGTATCTCTACCCAGATTTTGAAGTTTGCATACGATAGATACTTTACTATCCCATTAGACCGCAAAACAGACGGCTCATCATATGCGGCAAGCTGTGACATGGAGCAACCTTTTTAAAAGTTTGAAAGTGCGTACTTACTAAATGTAGTACCTACTTTACTACAGAGCCGTTATCTCTGAAACAGCGACCCTAAAAAGGGGGAGGATTTAATGGCTGTTTGGTTGTTATTTGGCTGAGCTAACTGGCTGAGCTTTGAGAATTACTGTACAAGCATAGATTAAGCCCTATTTATGTTAGCAGTTTACACAGCTCTGTATTAGCAAGTCTGGACATATTTTTAAATTGGTAGCCTGCAAGACGTTCAATTGGTCTGTGCGTTGATTTCTTGGGTTCAGTCAGACTAAGAAAGAGTCTTTCTGGGAACCGAAGCCGTGTTTGCTGATATTGTGGTCTATACTTCCCGCTGCCCTGTGCCAGTACGGCTGTAGGTCATTGCAAATATTTATTTTTTTTAGTCAGAACTCATGTTACACAGCAGGATTTTGAATCATCGACATGTCCAGATACTAAGCATGCCGACTATTTCACAGGCTTTGTGACTCATCTTAGATTTTTTTTTTTAGATCGTGTCTTTGATAATTCTCACTGCGTGATTGTTATTCGTGTGAACAAGCACTGACTTGCCTCGGAATTCGGGCATTTGTCAGCAATTTTCACAAAATCTGGGCTTAAATGGTGCAGTTTGAACTCGGCATTAGTTTGTTGTTTGTGTTAAAAATCTTTATTAATTAATAAAAAAAAATAGCATAAAGAGAAGCAGATTCAAGTTGGGGGGAAAAAAAATACTCAACAACATCTGTGCCATCTTTGTCATCATGATGTATTGTAGACAGTGGTAAGAGATCTACAGTCGCTGAGAGGAGAGTTCCAGAGGCTAAAAGAACAAGCGCTTGCAAACCTGGAGGGAACGAATGACATGGATAAAGCTCAGTTTCTTCAAAGCCAACTCAACCTCATCAGCCAGAGACTGGACAGGCTGGGGTTTCACTCTGATGCTTATCTGCTAAAGTAAAAATCATAAAGATCCTTTTTTTTAAAAAACAAAACAAAACCATGTTTTCAAGTTAAACACTTACTTTCTTTTCAATCAGGTTGAAGGCGTTAAAGTCTTTGCTTCAGGCCTTTCTGCAGGCAGAGGATGTGGTGAAGGTTTATGAAGCTCGACTCACTGAGAAAGAGACGACATCCCTGGACCCGGCTGAAGTCCAAGAGTACCAGAGCGCTCTTAGAGTAATGATCATTCAATATCTGAAATTCGCTCTAATTTGGATTTTATAATGTTCATAGTTTAATAATCGATGACTTTTCGTTCGGATTCCAGGTTATGCGGTCTGAGCTGGATCAGAAAGAGGGTGTGTTGCGTACCCTGGAGGAAGAGTTAGCTAAGGCTCGTCAGTGTAACGAGCAAATTGATCAAAACTGTCACAGGTGTGATGTTGACTTGTGCTTGTACAGTGAGGAGGTAAAGCAGCTGTTGGATCGCTGGAAGCGCATTAAGGCACAGGTCAACAGCAGGTGAGACAATTCCTTTGAGAACATTTGTGTTTTTCCAGTTGTTTTTTTTTCTCTATTTTTTTCAAATTTTTTTTTATTTCTCAGGTTTGCGGATTTGGATACACACCTAGGGCAGTTAAAGCATTATCTGAACACAAGCGCCGCTCTTAATGCCTGGATTAATGACACCAAGAGACATATAGATGCTCAGCTGACCACTAGGACGGATGATCTCTCAGTCCTTAACAAGCTTCTTAATCAACAGAAGGTAGCACTTTATTTACTTTACGAAAAAATTTTGCCTTTTCTTCAAAGAAATGTAAATAAAAAATTGAACAGCTCCATTGCTGGTAAAACAGCCCTCTTGTTGGCAGTGGGTATGGAACAGCACATGCCTCCTGCAGATCAGGGTACTCTAGCCATGGTCGTGTGCGGTACCATGCAGGATTGAATGACCGAGATGTATTACCAAAAGCAAGCTTTGGATAGTTAGCTAACATTGGCTGGGATGGTGTGTCATTATTCAAATCGCTAACCGTGTGAACTGGGGCTGAAACAGTAGAGAGATGGGTCAGCTTTGGGGTACTTATTGAGGACGGAAGGGTAGGGGTGCTTGTGGAGAGTGTAGCAGAGGCAGAAGCAGCACTAGGCTTGCTTATAGGCCTTACAAAAACGATGCATCAGAAAGAACATCTAGTTATGGCATCTAATTAAAGCGAACACATTTTACACCTGTCAAATCATAAGAAATTGTTAAAACATGGACTACAGTAAATTTAAGTCAATAAAGAGCCTATAAATATGTTGTTAATTGGCCGACCCTGCACTTTGACCTCAACCTCTTATCACATTCTCATTCATTGTCATCACTTCTATTCATCTTATGAATAATATGATGGCAGTGGTGGATTAAATGGTTAAGGAGCGGAGTCGTTGTTTGGACAACCACGAAGACCGGGATTTAAACTCCACTGCCGCCATTCTGCCACACGAGCAAGACCCTTAATCTTTTCCTGCTCCAGGGCCGCTGTATCATTGCTGACCCTTACGCACTGACCCCAACTTTCTAAGCCTGGACATGCGAAAAAACTAATTTCACTTTGCTGCAGAGTATTTGTGACAAATAAGCACCTTTATTATAATAGAAAATGTGATCTAATCCAGGCGTGGGCAATCTCGGTCCTGGAGGGTCGGGGTGTACTGCAGAGTTCATCTCCAACCCTAATCAATTACACCTGGACCAACTAATCATGATCATGCTAGGTAAACTTGAAACTTACAGGTAGGTGTGTTAAGCAAGTTGGAGCTAAGCTCTGCAGAACACTGTCCCTCCAGGACCAAGACTGCCCACCCCTGATTCAATCATGCATGATTACCAAATATTGGCAGATCTTACAATCAATTAAGTAATTTATAAATAACTATTCTGAAACTACAGTTAATTAGCATGTGATTCAGTGCTTTTCGTGTGGTATTATGTTAATATATTTCTTAGGCACTGAACTCGGAGATAACTGGAAAGAGGGATACCGTAGAGGCTGTCCAGAGAGACGGTGACACTTGTGTTAATATCATCAAGGTATGAGTATGAGAGTGCTGCCTTTTGTTTTTGTTTTTTTTTTAAACAATTTACTTGTTATTGGGATGCATTATAAGACTAACTATTTTTTTTAAACGACCGAATTACCACGTAGGACTACGAGCTCGGTTTGGCGTCTTATGCTGCCGGACTAGAAACTTTACTCAACATTCCTATAAAGAGAAACGTGCTGCAGTCTCCAACTACAGTTGTGATACAGGAGGTACAAAACACAGAATAACGTTGAATATTAACATATTTTTGTCTCCGATATTAAATTTATTTTTGTGTTTCAGGTTTCCTCTTTGTATAGCCGCTATTTAGAGCTACTCACACGCTCGAGCGATTATTGCAAATCTCTCGGAGACTCGTTGAAAAACCTGGAAGAGCTCAAGGTACATTAATCTCACATCATTCGAGTGAAGATCTTGCTCAGTAGTCAGCACCTAATAAGATATATATTTTTTATGATTTCATAGATGAGGAACACTAAGATCGATTTGCTTGAAGAAGAGCTAAAGCTTCTGAGAGCAGACATGAAGGATCGTGATGCTAAGAACGCCTCAATCCGAGAGGCACTTTCACAGTACCAGGTTAAGCTGAACGAATCTCAGGAGCACCTTCTGTCCCTGGAGGAGGTGAAGAGAAGCCAGGCTTTAAAGTGCAGCACAGCACAGGCAAACCTAAGCTCCTCACAGAACCGTTTAGATGAGGTCACAGAGGAGCTTAGGCGTTTCAAACTACTCGTGGAGGAAGAGAAAAGAAACCGAAGAATTGTGGAAGAAAGGTACGGCAGTCAACAGGAAGAATATGAAGAGGCTATGCGGAAAAGGCTAAAAGAGTTAGAGGGGGCCAACTGGGCCAAGATCGAATTGGAGAAGGTTGTGTCGGATCGGACGCGGGAGATTGAGCGATTGCGGAGGCAGTTGGAGGAGGAGGCGCAGAACCTGAAACAGACACAAATGGAGCTGGCTAAGGTAAGGCAGCAACACAGCATTGAAATGAAAGAGGTGAAACAGACCTTTGAGTCCCAGATCCTGGTAACGCAAACAAACATACAGAAGCTCTCACAGCAGCAGAAGGACGACTCCTTGTCCATGCAGATGGAATGTAACAGGATTGAGGTGGAGCGCAAGAAATTGCAAGAGGAGTTAAGAAGGCTGCAGCTCACTCTTAGTGAGGAACAGGCTCAAAGAAGACACACCGAGGCAATGTTGCAGCAACAGATCAATGCAGCCACAGAAGAGGCCAGAAAACGAAGTGAATTGGAGGCTCGGGTAAAGCTTCTTCTTAACGAGAAAAGTACCGAAGAAAGCAGACGGAAGGAAGTGCAAGCACACTCGACAAAATCACTGCAGGAGAAAACCGGTCAGATCTCCAGTCTCAGACAGTCACTCGATGACGAGTCACACAAGAGGAGAGCACTGGAGGCAGAGAATGGTCATCTACAGAAGGAGCTCGCAGACCTCCGTGCTAAACATACGACTTGTAGTCAGGAGCTAATGAAACTTCGCTCTTCGCACCAAGAAGTGAGCATCCTCCGTATGGAGGTGGAAACCCAGGGCAACGAGCGAAACAGGGCAGAACAGAATATCGCACATCTTCAGGCAAGGATTCAAGAGCTGCAGGTAGAACTAAAACAAATGGATGGACAGTTGAATCAGCAAATAAAAGTAGCCCAAGAAGAAGCTGCTAAGCGCAGGAAGACGGAAGCTCAGCTCGAGAAGACGAACCAGGCCATGCGCGAATACATATCCACCATCACTACTTTACGAAAGAATCAAGAAGAGGCAATGACAGAGGCCAGAAAATCTGAAGACGAGCGCAGAAAGCTACAGGACGCTCTTGACCGCAACCTTAAAGAGAAGGGTAGTTTTGCTCAGCGTCAAGCTACACTGGATGCTGAAATGCAAGCCTTGAGGCTTCAGCTGGTGCAGGAGCAAGGTCGAGTGTCTGAGGCCAATCAGCGCTTTCAAGCTTTGCAACGAACCATGGAGGAAAAAACTAAAGCACTGAACGAGACCATTTTTGAAACGGAGCGTATGAAGCAACTCGTAGAGACACTCACCAAAGAGCGCCTTACCCTGGAGGAAGAGTTACGCGCTGTGCGGTTAGAGCTTGACAACTTGCTGCAAAGCAGGCAAGTCGAAGATGTTGAAATGAGCACCCAGATCGCAACGCTTCAGCAGCAACTCCAGAACAGCCAACAAGCCCGCATCGAGCATGACAAACTCATCCAACAGCTCTCACAGGAGAGAGAGAAGCTTCAGTTGGAGATACAGAATATCCAAAAACAAGCCAGTGAGGTACTAATCGGCTGTAGAACGTCTGAGACTGTAGTTCCACTCAGACATTATGTAGGATCATTTCCAGCTTGTTTCATGCTTTTCAATCTGTTCACATTCTGCAGATGGTCTTTCAAACTCTCATTTCACGGTCTATTTCTACACCTAAGCCTGGCACTTATTCCCATGGAAGGCACTTTTTTCTACCGGAATCCTCACAATCTGTGCATCTTTGGTTTCTTCCTGTGTTTATTTTATAGTCTTTTTTTGAATCACTGCTTCTCAATCTATAATTAAATTCATTCCTAAATCATGACTTGGATATAATTTACAATGCCTTGTTTGAGGACTCTACTAAAAACATTTAGTAAATCAAATGACCAGCTTCTAGAATTTTATGATTTGTTGCAAAACTGTTGTCTTCTACTTGCATGCACTTGTGATATTTAAATTTGTTTTTTGCAGATGAAAATGTTTAACATATTTTTCTCACCTTCTTTCTCTTTCTTTTACCCAGACGTCAAGCTTGATCCAGTCTTCTCAGTCTCAGTGCACTGATTTACAACAAGAGCGAGATGCCCTCATCAGGAAGATAAATAGCCTTGAAGATAACATGGCCCGTATGCAAAAAGCAGAGGGAGAACTTAAAAACACCAAACTGTCCCTGGAGACAGAACTGCGTCTTAAAAAGCAGCTACAGGAAGAGCATGAGAGACTCAGGAATGAGTTCAGCACCTGGAAAAAGCAACGTCAAGGCCAGGAAGAGCATGTGCAGCAGCATATTACAGTACGTATGGAACTAGAAGGTGAATGTACTTCGTTGAAAACACGTATGGAGCAGCTGCAGTTCCAGCTCAAAGAAGCTGAATCTCGCTACAAGCTCCAAGTGCAGGGATTAGAGCAAGAGCGCAGGGACCTCATTACTCTCAGAGATTCCTTGCAAGAAGAGGTTCTGAGACTGAGACAGAAAGCAAACGCAGTAAACCGATACACACAGACAGATTGTCCTGGCACAGCTGTTGACCCTGCGACTCTGGTCTTTGATGGTGTCCGCAAAAAGGTCACAGCCCAACAGCTACACGACTGTGGTGTTATTGACAAAAAAACATTGGACCACTTGCTAAAGGGCCATCAAACTGTCCAGGATGTGGCTGTTAATATCAAGCTCAATCTTAAGGGCACCGGAGCCATTGCAGGACTAGCTGGAACCAATGGGAGGTTGACTATCACAGAAGCCAAGAAAGATGATCTGATCTCAACAGATAGTGCATTGAGGCTGTTGGAGGCTCAAGCTGCAACAGGACACATACTTGATCCCAGAGCAAATTTAAGGATGACCGTGGAAGAGGCTTGTCTTAATGGACTTGTTGATGAAGGGGATAAAAAACAGCTGCTGATTGCAGAGGCTGCCTGCATGGGGTTCAGAGATTCAACCACAGCCAAACTTCTGTCTGCCAGCCAAGCTATGAAAAAGGGAATTATAGATCGAGATACAGCTTTGCGCCTACTGCAGGCACAGGAGGCTGCAGGAGGGATTCTTGACCCTGTCCTTAGTGTATATCTTCCCAAGGATGTTGCCAGGGACCGCAGTATAATCGATGAGAACCTTTACCAAGCCCTAAATGCAAAACCAAACTGCTATATTGACCCAAGTACAAATCTGGGTGCTAGCTATGTCAGCCTAAAGAGGCAATGCAAAGCTGACCCAAACACAGGCCTGCTCATGCTGCCAGCTCCTTCGGCACCATTGACTGTACAGGGTTTACGGGAAAAAGTCTCGGTGTCGCATCTGGTAGAGGCCAAACTGTTAGAGCCCTCGGACGTCGATCAGCTAAGAGAAGGCAAACTGACTAGTCAAGATATTGAACACAGACTTAGAGCATATCTTCAGGGATCCACCTGCATTGCTGGAGTCATTGATCATGCTGACTCACGCATCCTATCCATATACCAAGCAATGAAAGAAGGTCTGCTAAGACCTGGCACCACAATGGAGCTTTTGGAAGCTCAGGCAGCTTCAGGCTTCATCATTGACCCAATCAACAACCAGTACTACACAGTGGAAGAGGCGTGTAAAAAAGGTCTGGTTGGAGTGGAGTTCAAAGATAAGCTCCTTTCAGCGGAAAGAGCGGTTACTGGATATAAAGATCCAGGTAGTGGAAAAATCATCTCCCTTTTCCAAGCAATCGAGAAAGGTCTGATCGAAAAAGGCCACGGCATTCGCCTGTTGGAAGCTCAAATAGCCAGCGGCGGCATCATTGATCCCAAGCAAAGTCACAGAATTGATGTGGATGTTGCCTATATGAAAGGCTACTTTGATGAAGTGATGAGTCAGATTCTTAAAGATGAAGGCGATGACACAAAGGGGTTCTTTGATCCTAACACTCAAGACAATCTCACCTATCTACAGTTGAAGAGTCGTTGCATCACAGATGATAAAACTGGCCTTGTGCTTCTGCCACTTCATGATAAGAGCAAGATCTCCACACAAAAGAACACTACAAGAAAGACAAGGGTTGTGATTGTAGATCCGGACACCAGTAAGGAAATGACGGTGCATGAAGCCTATCAGAAGGGGTTGATTGACTATGAAACCTACATGGAGCTTTCCAAGCAGGAAAGCGAGTGGGAGGAGATAACAGTCACTGCTTCAGATGGTACCAGTAAACTTGTCATCAGCGATCGGAAGTCAGGCCTTCAGTACGACTTGAACGAACTGCTGGAAAAAGGTGTAATCAATGATGACAATTTGCATCAGTATCGCTCTGGGAAAATTACTCTAACACAGTTTGTTGACATTATCGCAACTAAAACTGTAGCCAAAAACATTTCTCTCAGCTGCTCCTCATCCTCAGTTTCATCCCAAACAGTCAAAAGAGAAATAGCGACCACAGTTGAAACGCCTACTTCACCGAACGCCTCAAAGCGTATTGCCAGCATGTCGATTACTCTGACATCGTCTGGGGGGCTGATAGATGAGCAGAGCCCAGTCGGGGCCATTTTTGACACAGAGAAGTCTGAAAAGATCAGTATATATAAGGCGATGAAGCTAGGCCTTGTAGACTCTATCACAGCACAACGACTGCTGGAAGCACAAGCCTGCACCGGCGGTATTGTGAACCCAGAAAATGGCCGCCGCATCTCTATTCAAGAAGCTACTCGCAATGGCATAATTGACGACGACATGGCTAATCGGCTAAAACCTGCACAGAAGGCCTACATTGGCTTTGAGGATGTAAAGACCAAAAAGAGATTGTCAGCAGCTGAGGCGGTGAAAGAGAAATGGCTACCATTTGAAGCTGGACAGCGTTTCCTCGAGTTTCAGTTTTTAACAGGAGGTTTATTTGATCCAGAGCACGGTCACAGACGAACGCTTGACGAGGCTGTACACTTGGGATGGTTGGATGCTAGAGCATCCCAGAAGCTTCAGGACACCCGACACCTCCCCAAGATGTTGACCTGCCCCAAGACAAAGTTGAGGTTCACATACAAGGAGGCTATGGATGCCTGTATTGTGGAGGATAAAACAGGGGTACGCATGCTTCCTGCAGCCTCTACATCATCACGTGGATATAGCAGCCCCTACAATTCAAACCCAAGCTCTTCTTCAGGCTCTCGCACCGGCTCCCGCAGAGGTAGCATGGATCAAACGTATTCCAACTCCTCCAGCTCCAGATACAGCAGTTTCAGCTACAGTAGCACCTCTTTCAGCAGCAGGTCTCTATCATAGACCAAGCTTTTCATCTTAAATACATTAACAGTTATGTTAACCACAGTCGTATAGCTAATGTTAAATTTGATACATCAAATAATGCTAAAGACACTAAGTTCTAATTTTTGATTAATATTTACAAAAGTATTTCGAAATATTGACTTTTTTTAAACTTTTTTTTTTTTTTTTTTTAGGAGTAATTTTTCCTAAATATAAATATCTTCAGTTAAAAAAGACTGATTTTTGTTTAATAAACTATTAACGTAGTTTCTGAAAGTATTTAGGATTATAATACTAACATGGGCTTGGGAATGGTTTGAGTGGTGTGGGTAATTATTCACAAGAAGGTGTTGTCAGACCGGGAATTCAGAATGTTTATTAATACCACTAAATCCGTTTAGATTAATAATTTTTTTTCTTTTTTAATAGATGAACCCAAAATCTGTTTAGGCTTGTCTCAGTTGTGTACTATCTTTTTAACAAAGTTGTAAACTAATTTGATGCTTTAAAATAAAAGTTCTTTACAGCGTTTTCAGTGATTCAGTGAAATTATATGTATAAGAACTGTACAGACTACATACATGATACATCGTACTGCTTAGACATTAAAACCTTTTTGGCAACACATATTTTGGCAATTATTATTTAGCACATTTTACAATAGATCTACCCATTAAGTACTGGCAATAGTCCATGTGGTGATGTATATTTAGATCCCTAATGAGAAAGCCAGTGGCAACAGTGAAAAGGAACAACTCTCCCAGATGGCCTGGGAAAAAAATATCTCGAAAATGGAACATTTCTTTTTCCGGGTGGCATCAGATGAATAATGATCACATTTACATATATATTTTATTCTGTAAAAACAGGCGGTTAAAACAAAACCAGATGCCGCTTGTATGTACCTGTAGGTCCCAACATGACACATAAAAATGACATTGAGAGGCAACCCACCCGGTTGAATGAGAATCCACCCCTATTCTCTGGGGAAGTAGTAGCCAAGTGCCTAAGATGTTGGACTGCTAATTGGAAGATCAGTGTTTGATTCCCAGCACCACCTGGGCCCCTTGACCCAAAATTTCTCAGTTTTTTAATAAAAAAAAAAAAAAAAGGTAAATGTAAGTCGCTTTGAATAAGAGTGTCTGATAAATAAAACACCTCGACTTCAAGCACAAATAGTTTTACTAATATATATTAAAGCTCCCATAACACACTACGCCAATGACCCCACCTCCCTAATTAGACATTTACTTAATTGAAAATATTTTAACAAAACTGGTTGTCAAGATTGAACCCAAGAAACTCAAGATAATGTGACAAATCCTATGAGCCTCTTTATATCTCTTTTTCTGCTTGAATACATTAGACCTTCATTTTAGCATCAGACCTTTATCAATGTCACGGTACAAAATCTTTCATGGTGGAAAAAAATCATTTACTATCAATAGAAATCAAACTATTAGATGCAGAATTAAATTCTAACTGAATTCACTTGTCTTGTCTTGACTATTACAAACAAGAACAAGATGTGTGGTACCACATATCTGTGGATGCAAAACAGACGATGTTGTCGTCTGTGACCATTCCCTTCATGTCTTTTTCTCAATTCATTACTAACACTTTCACAATAACAGTATTTCTAAAGCAATCTGCGGAAAAAAAGCCTATCCAAAGATGGAAAATCTGGGGGGGGGGAAATATCCAGAAACAGCCTGTAAAAATAGGTTTGCAGTGGGAAGAGGGGCAAGTGAAGTAAAGATGTTGGACTGTTAATTAGAAGATTGGAGGTTTGATTCCCAGCACCACCAAACTGCCACTGCTGGGCCCTTGAGCAAGGCCCCTTAACCCCCAATTGCTCAGTTGTATAAAAGAGGTAAATGTTAGTCACTCTGGATAAGATCGTATATGTAAATGTAAGGAGGGACCGTGTGTGAATGGAAAATATACCTTTAGAGACATGTCATAACGCGTCATGGTCTAAGAAGGTATATTTTGGGGCTTGTATGACCCTTTTGGTTTGCCGTAGTAAAGACTGAGCGTTTCTCATTGGAGGCTCAGTGCGGAAGTAGGCGACATGGACGAACAGCGAGTTGCTCGAGATGGACGCGTGTAGGCTGGGGATTAAAAACTAGGAAAGCCCGTGGATCACATCACGGCCTGTACCTGTGGCGGACAAAGTGGTGGGTTTTCATATAGTTTGCTTAGTTTATACACTTTTATTTTATATTATTGATTATTACATTATTAGATACCTAAATGTCAATAAATTGACAGTTTATAAGCTTTATTTTTTAGCTTTTAGCATTTAGCTTAAGGCAGGCTAGCTTCACATCCTCTGTGTAGTTAATATGGCACGACAACGAGCACAGAATAAATACGAGAATATTTTTAATTTAATTTATTTAAAAAGTGATGAAATATTACATTATATCGAAAAACATACCAGCAATATCATAACTCTCAAAGTACATGAATTAAAACTTCTATTTGTCTTTTTTGTTTCTTTGTTTTTTTGGCTAAACTGGCCTGTATATATATATATATATATATATATATATATATATATATATATATATATATATATATATATATATTTAACCATTTAGTTTAGTGCATGAAGCCTCCATGAAGACTAGAAGAACTTTTTAGTCCTGATTCTGACTCAACCTCTTTAAACTGAACACCTTTGGGATGAACTGGAACCCTGACTGAACCCCAGACCTCCTCACCTCAACATTAGTGTCTAATCTCTCTGATACTATTGTGACTAATAATTAAATCCTATAGGTCATGTGACAGTCTAGTAGTTTTAATGTTATTATAGGAAGAAAAGTCAGGGGCCACATCTGTAGCCCGTAAATGTGATAATCAGGTGTTTTAATACATTTATTTGTCCTTCTATAACATTTTCAGAAGGGGTTTTCGACTGTGTTCAGTATGGCAGAGGATCCGCAGAGGAACTTCAGGTCGGCGTATTATGAAAAGGTGGGCTTTAGAGGAGTGGAAGAGAAAAAGTCACTTGAAATTCTCCTGAAGGACAATCCGCTTGGTAAGAGACGTTGTTTGCCTCCCACTTCTCCTATCCTATAATTTTCTGTTATAAACTCAGCTTTCTACACGCAACTAAAGCCTGAAGTCTGTGAGATCAGTTTATTCCATAAGAAGGTTATTGAGTTAGTGTTATTGAGTGGAACATCTGGAATTTTATCTGTTAAGAGGCTGACGTGTGAAGCAGCTAATAGTTAAACAGTTTATTTTAGTTAGCATCAGTTAGGGGGTGTTTTACATGTTAGGTTTATTTCTCTATTAAAAATGTTGTGCAAAATGTAGGAAATTCTGTGCCATGAGTTTGAATTAATTTAGAAAATTCAGCATTTAGAGTGAATTTTCTGTGATCCTGAAAGCATTCGCAGTTTTGTGTGCCATGTGCGTCAGAGCAAGTCATTTGCAGATGAAACGATTATATTGATAATCGATTAATCAGCGATTATTGGAATGATAATCAGCTATAGACATATAGACAGACCAGACAGCTATGTAGACAGATAGACAGACCAGACAGCTATATAGACAGACCAGATCGATCGATAGATAGATATACAGACAGACAGACAGACAGATAAATATACAAACAGACAGATATATAAACGAGAATTTAACTACAAAAATAGTTGTCAGCCCTGAATGTGTCTGAATTTATGTCTGAATTTATTTGCACAGATCTTTTTTTTTTTTTTTTTTTCTTTCTTGTTGGCTTTCAGATGTGGAAAAGTTAAGCACGTTCAGTCAGAGGTTTCCGTTACCTTCAATGTACAGGATCCACGTCTGGAAAGTCCTGCTTGGTGAGAGCAATATCATTTTCCAAAATGCTCATTTTCAACTGTTGTATCTGTATCGATCATTCAAGCGGAGTTATTTTAACACGAATCTTTGGTTTGTCTGTGTTCTCTAGGGATCCTGCCCCCACACAGCGATTCTCACTCTCTGGTAGCCCGTTACAGGCAAGAGCAGTTTACGGATGTTAAAGAAGCTCTTCTGGCCATGCGCTTTGTGAATACGGGCACGCCTCACACCGAACTCTACCTACGCATGCACCAGCTGGAGAACCAGCAGTTACCCTGCCGGTCAGAGCTCACACAACCTGTAAGAAATTGTTTGTGTGGTTTGTATTGGCTGTCAGGCGTGAGTGTGGTTTGGGTCTGTATGAGTCATGTGGTCAGAAGAGAAATCCAATGTAAAATGAATTCTTTTTTTTTTTTTTTGCTGTGTCAAAAAGAGAATAATTATATAAATAATTGTTTGACCGCAACCAGAATAAGTTTAAGTTTAGTTGTAAATTTTGGTATTAATTGTTGACCATCACAATATTTGTGTATTTATGCAGCATTGTTGTTTACCAGCTCTATACTGGCTATGATAATTTCAGGGACTAAAATTGATCCATAGGAATCAGTGAATCCGTTCATATGAATTGATCGTTTTCTTCAGTACCCAGTTAATAACTTCAACAAAATAAACTACATGTTAAAACTAGAATAAGTCGTACTACATTATTATTACATAATAACTGAAGGAATCTTCCTGTTTGAGCCTGGTTTCTTTCCGGGAAGCTTTTTCTTACCACAGACACCATTCATATGTATATCCTATTTCAGATCTTAAGTCTCTCTCTTCCTCCTATAACAACCAACACACCTCTGTGAAGGTTTTTTTTTAATAGATTGTGTCATGTGACTAATGAGATCAGACTAATGATTAATAAGATGAGACACTAATGTTGAGGTGAGGGAGGTCTGGGGTTCATTCGGAATTCCACTTCTTCCCAAAAGTCTGTTTAAAGTGGTTGAGTCAGAATCAGTCTGCAAGACGCTCAAGTTCTTCCACACACGTCTTCATGGAGATCAGAGGTTTGGTGCACCAATGTTTGTTCCTCGTTAAAAATGCTATACCGGTAAAGCTGTTTTTTTTATGTTGTTGTTTTAAGGATGAAGAGGATGAAGATTTCTTGGCTATTGCCAGGGTGATGTTGGAGATTGTGGATGATCCGGTGGACTGTTATTGGCTGATTAGGTGTTTTGTCAACCAGTTTAATCACAAGTTCGGCGACTCCATACCACACCTGGTTTGTATGCTGTTCGATTTTGTCGGCCTGCCTGTTGAGGTTTTTCTATTTAAAAAGCCAGAAAAGGAAAAGACTTTATTTAAAAATAAAATAAAATAAATGTTCTCGTACCCTTATTGTCCATATAGTACACAGTGTCACCCAGATGGGGATGGGTGATCCCTTTTGAGGGTGGTTCCTCTCTGGGTTCACGCGGGATTAGTATTCTCTTGAGATAATACTGCTTCAGCGCTATATGAATAAAATATGGCGGTACTTCCTGTGTAGAAAGCGTGGCATGATCTCTGTCTGTTCAGACTTCCTGCTGAGGAGGCCAGGATCGATAACGAATTACCAACAATTCCAACACTAAATTTAAGCAATTGGTACAAACAGGAGACGTGTTAGTGAGAGGGACAAGATTTAGTTTATTTTAATTATTTATAAAGATTGTGAAAATTGATTTCTCATAAACAATCTGGAAACTATAGTGGCGTCTGGATAACATGAGGAAGTAAAACCTTGAGAGGAGCCAAAAAGAAACTGGATAGAAGGTTCTGTGGGTCAGTAACTAAAGCCAGGTTTACACTGTGCGATTTATTAATAGTATTTTGTGATCGTTTCTTGTCAGACTGTATAAACATGATCCTCATGTCACACTGTTGTCATAACGTCAGACTGTACAACCGCCAAAAACGGATGCACACCAGAAGACTTATTTAGAGTTTTACGCCATCAATCTGTGACACATTCACTAACCCCCGTTCTGTCGCTTGAAGGCGGCATTATATAAACCCTCTTTTTTTTCTTTATACGTCAGTAAGTTTCTCTTGTTGGTTTTTGTCACCCCGGATGAATTTCCACATTTCAAGGTCGTTTGAAGTTGTCATGCTAATTGCGTCATCAGGTTCAGGGCTCAGGCACTTGATTTGACGGTCATGGTAGAAGTTGCACACCGCAGGAACGAATCATGGCTGAAATCGCACGGTGTAAACCCGGATTGAGCTCAATTGAACCACGAAGATTCTCATTTATTCTGAATCAGAAATCTTTCAGGGATTCTCAGTCATATGCACTTGATATCCATATCAACCTGTTTTATATCTTGCACATTAATTATTGAACAACATAATTAACACTTTTTTTTCTGCCTTTCTCAGCCCAAGAGTCTGGAGCATTACCTTTCCCAGGAGGACAGTCGTCTTCTGGCCCATCTGAAAACTTCCGGCAGTCTGGCTGTCCTGCCGTATTCCCTCTGGTTCAGACGCTGTTTTTCAGACTGTCTGCCAGAGTCCAGCTTACAGAGGTTGGCACTAATAACTTTTAAAAATGTTTTTGAGACCATTCCTAAGCCAGCAGTTCGGAAAGGACACGACCGTGAGACCTAAAGTGTTTTTAGCTGGGTCCCATTAATCCTCATTGTCTTTTTAAACATGACATTTTCCGTCTTGAAGCATCAAGACTGATTGGTTTTATTTGGACCTTTATAAAAAAAGGAAGGCACGTGTCCTGTAGTATTCAACCAATCAAAGGATGACTAGTCTTTGAGTTCCTAGTCTTTGCTTATTTATCCAAAGTTTGGAGTTTTGTGGTGATTTGTGGCATCTGAGGCTGAAAGTATTCATTAACTGTCAATTAACCCCCTCTTGCTTTGTGTCGATAGAGTTTGGGACAAGGTGATCAGCGGCTCGTGTAAAATCCTGGTGTTTGTTGCTATGGAGATATTACTGAGCTACAAGATCAAGCTCATGGGAATGAGTCGGCCAGCTGCAGTGGTGAACTTTCTAAGCAACGTAAGACACTAAATTTTGTGCTTGTTTCCAACTTTTTATCTTCACCCTTGATTGAGTTTCAAACAGCTTTCAGCACCAAGGACAGCAAAAAACACACTCTTTTCTTTAACCTTTTTTAAAAAAAAAAATGTTATCTGCGATTTTAATACGTATAATAATCATCGATTTTCTTTTGACGTAGCCAGAAAAAGAATCCACATGGAGCAGGATATTTATATATAGTTTTTTATTCCTACTCTGAGACTTATTATCGATTTCAGTTTGATTGAATTAAATGCTTTATGTATAGCACTTAATATATATTCAGAATATATAATCGAATTAATTCCTCCCTATAACACAACAGTTACCATGGTAACACCTTTATTCTTTTATTTATTGTACAGATGCCACACGAGAACACGGACGCTATAGTGACCAAAGCCATAGAACTTTGGCACAAATACTGCGGAACTCCCATGCACCCTGTTTAAACCCCCATGGCTTGGACTTCGAGAAGCACATGGTTTTCTGCTTTACCAGGATTTCATGCATCTCGATCGACGTCTGTCTGATTTCCGTTTGATCGGAAATTGAGGCCATCGAGCAGGACAAAAAATCCAAAAAAAAAGGTATTAAGGTGTACATCAGATCAGTAAAAGCAGTATGAATTTCTGGTGTGGTTTGTTTTGCAAGGTTGCTGTACAACAACAGCAGCTAATATAATAAGACCAACCTCTCAGAGAGCCACTATGTAAAACCAATCTAATCAAACTCTAATAAATACAATCTTACATTTCTTTCTAAATGAGTCTGATATATGTTAGAGTTTAGATGCTAAGGCTTTGGGGCCACCAATGAAAACGCCGATTTTATAACCTTGGACTCTTGAGAACCTTTGAGTATGTTGCATTTTATGTTAAATATTATAACATAGTGCAATTATTAATCAACGCTTTGTGCCCACCATCCCTCAGAATACAAAGGTAGGAATGACGCAAAACTTTTTTCTGTTCTGGAACAAATGTCCCATCGATTTTGGGAACAAATGAACTTCATTCTTTAATTGTGGCTTTCTTTATAACAGTTTTGAGTTCATGTTCCACTTAGTTTTTGATTTAGCTCTGGATAAAGGTGTTTGCCTTAAATATAAATGTGTTTATTAATAGACTAACACTTTTTTTTTTTTTTGCTTTATTACTTTTTCTTTATTTCAGGAAAAACGGTAGCTCAGTGGTTTGGGTGTTGGGCTTCTGGGTTCAATTAAACAGTGCTGTTAACAGTTAGCTGCTCTGGATAATGTAGATTTGGCAGATGACAGTTTGGGACCTTGTCTGGTGGTCCGGTGGTAGCACCTTGGCAGCGGTTAAGATTTAAACACACAACCTTCTGAGCTGTTGTTCAGCATCCTACAGCCTTGAACTATGACTCTCCTGGGCGACAATCTGTGATAGCGAAGCCTTCAGAATTTCTGAAATTTGTAATGGTGTCAAGACAAGTCATGTGACTCGCAAACGTCTCGATCGTTCATTTAGAAAAGATGGAAATGTGAACACCCAAATAAGTGTCATATTTCAAATATGTTTTTAATAAGAATTCTTTACATCAGAAACTCAAAACATCATCAAAAAAGGGAAGTTAGAGCAAGACGTACACCGCCTCCCTCCCTCCCTCTCTCTTTTTTTTTTTTTTAACAGCAGCAGGAGAGGAACGTTGGATGTTCACATGGATGTTCAAAAATATGCATACTGTATTGTGATACAATTTTATAGGACATTTTTCAACAATACAATAATAAACGTTTTCGTTTCATCACAAATCGTTGATCGTTGTGTTACTTTTGGCTTTTGTCCTGTAAACAGACGTAAACAGATCACACGCCTAACTTTGTCCTCTTTAATACAAATTCTGCACTAATATCAACAAACACAGTACAAAAGAAGTTGGAAGTTCCTCTGTCCCTCATGCTGAATATTACAGCCCGAATCCAAGCTTAAAAGTCTCGACCAGACATTCAGGACAATCAGACAAATTATTGCTTGCAAATAAACTCGGAACTCGAGACGCTAAACATCTGGATTGTTTTGGTTTCGGTGGCAAAAAAAAAAAAAATTTACTGCTTAAATTATGACTTAAGAAAATGGAAATAAAATATTTAGTAAGGTATATAAGTAATTTTTTTTTTTTTTTTTTTTTTTTTTTTTTTTTAGATTATTAACATTTTCTTAACAGATTTTTTTTCTCGACACTTAAATAGATTACAGGGCGGTGTGCACAAGTTACACCTACCTTATACACTGCCGATTAGTATTTCAAACGTACACACACTTTAGATTTCCTCAGACGGTTTCGATTGGTCATCGGTAAAGTCAGGTCAACGTAGGGACACCATAGACGTGTTTTCTCTACTGATATTAAAGATGATGTTAGCAACATAGCAGCTTGGTCTTGTCCTGTCCTTCGTCCCTGCACCGTTTGATCCCAGCACGTTACTCGGTACATCCCGGAGGTGAATTGAGTCATTAGTAATGCCCTGTGGTACTTCTCAGCAGTCAGCACTATGGTCGGTGAAACCTAGAATAAAGCAGTAGGAAATCAGGTGAACAGGATTTTAGGGTAGGGTTTTAAGCGCTGGAATGTATGTGGTCACATGATTACCTGGTTAGATGCCGACTCAGTTCGTGCACCTCCATCTCTGTGCTTTTGAACTCGTTGAGCTCTTTTCTTATGGCAGCCTAGAAAGAGAACAATGTTCTTAAAAGTTGCTTTTAAAACCTCGTTAACAACAGTTTATCAAAAAGGCTGTTCTCCCTAAGACTGTGTACACACCATCTGTTGGCGTGTCTCCAGTATTTTTTATAAACTCTCGTACGAAAACCAGTGCGTCGTAAGAAGTATTTGTTTTTTTATTTTTTTTTAATCCAATTGAGCAGTTAAGGGTTATTAAGAGTCTTCCTCAGGAGTCCAGCATTGGCATCTTCGTTTTGCTGGGAATTTAACCCATGGGCCCCTTGACTTCCAACACCATAACCACTGAGCTACTACATCACAAATCACTGATTCAAATAGAGTAAAAAATTGGATTATAGAGTGTGTGTGTGTGTGTGTGTTTGACCTTGTCTGAAGCAGTAAGGCGGGTCCAGGGCTTGTCTGCCCGTCTGTCATAATCCTGAGCTTCAGCCACCTCCACGTAATCGCTGAACCGAATAAGAATTTTTGCCTCCCTCAGTTCTTCCACTGTCGGCCTTTGACTCAACTACAAAGATAGAAAGAGAAGTATAAACATAGAAATAACGTTATTTTTAACGAACCAGTGTTACAATTACATTAATATTAACGTTATTAGCTTTACTTGGATAATTCTACAGTATGTTACCTAATACTACCACACCAAACTATACTAAGCTATATGCCCAAAAGTTTGTGGACACTTTAGTAGCAAATCCAGAAGTCTCACCTTTCGTGACAGTCTTTTCTTGAGCTCCCTTTTCTCCTCAAGTTCCTCCTGCTCGTTTCGTGCTACAAGAGAACGAGAAAGTGCAACTTCCTTTTAGTGTCTGCCTTTTCCAGCTTCCAACCATTATTACATCATTAGATGTGGTTAATTTTTTACCTACGTTTTAGGATATTCCGTTGCTCGAGCTCCTCTGCTGTTGGTCTCTGGCTGAGCCTCCTACGAACAAAATCCAAGATCAAACGAAGATCAATAGACGTTCTGTTGTGGTGATGAGATAGGTGTGTGTTTCTGTTTACACACTAACCGTGTGAGTTTAGTGCCAATTTGTTGTCTGCACTCGAGTCTCTCCTGGTCAGTCAACATGGGTAGAATGTTCTTGTCCTCCAGCTCCCTCTTTGATGGCCGGTTACTCAGTTTTATTGCGAGGGAGTCTTTCCTTAGGATTCTTAGAGCAAGGCTACCTGCCAAACACACACTTCAAGGTTATAAGAGAATAGATATACAGGCATCCAACCTACAATTAGGCTCAAAATATTTATGGAACATGTTTGCTTTATATAACTTGTGTGTTTGTGTTAAAATGTTAAATCTAATTTATTGGTTTTTTTTTTTTTGTTAATTTTTTATTGAATTTTTCACTACGCTCATTTCAGGCGATTTGGCATTACAGAAGATCAGCAGGAACTCGAGAGATTAGTTCAGGAGTATCAAGTTAGCAACCAAACAGTTAGTGCATTTTTTTAAACTTTATAGTGCGTATTTGGCAGTTCAGGAAGTGGTAGGCTAGTGATTAAAGTGTTGGACTTTGGATCAGAAGATCATGCGCTGCACCAAAAAAATATATAGGGAAATGTAAGTCTCTCTGGATATAGTGGCAGTGTTGGCTCAAATGGTTAAGGTGCTGAGTTGCTGATCCGAAGACCAGAAACACCCAAGTCCCACCACCGGCAAGTCAACCACTGTTGGGTCCTTGACCAAGACCCTCAACCCTGTATCATATAGCTGATCCTGCGCTCTGACCCGCAACTTACTAGGATGGGAAATGCAAAAAATGCATTTTAATCTATTGAACACCTCTTTCCTGTTACATTAAAAGTACATTATTAAGTACATCCACCTCTTTTATATGATTTGCACAGGACTTAAAAAATGTATTGCCTTAAATTTTAATCTATTTATCTGTCTGTCTATCCATCTGCCTGTCTTTCTATCTGTTTATCTATCCAGCTGTCTATCTATATGCCTGTCTGTTTCTCTCTTTTTAAATATTACACCTGTCAAACTCCCTCTGACCAGTAGGGGGCAGATCAAACCCAGAAGCTCACCAGCACCTAAAAACATCATAGGTTTTCCCACAGATTTTGAATAACAAAGCAGTGTGAAGGTGTCGGTGGTTGAAGAAGTTATGAAGAATAGAAAACAGAAACGTCCAGTTCCTTCTAGTCATGTTAACTTCGCTGTGGGCAGTGTGTTCATCAGTATCCACAGACTATTCCAACATTAAACTGAAGCTGAAAATGTCCGAGTTTTATATAAGTCAGGACCTCAAAATCTTCTTGCATTTCTCTGGTTTTGTTTATCTCAGTGGAAAAAAGAGCTCTTTTAAAATTATTGATAGTATTTCATATTTGGTTATTAATGTAAAATCAAATATTTGCATGTTAATTAATTCTTTAAAATTAATTAGTTTATCTATTCATCCTCTTTGTTGTGCTTATCCTACACAGTGTCGGTATCCTACTAGCCAACTGGTAAGGTGGGACAACCTCGACGAGGTGCCAGGCAATCACAGACACACACATTTTATATATTATATAATATATAATATATATATATATATATATATATATATATATATAATATATATATATATATATATATATATATATATATATATATATATATAGATATATATATACACACACACACCTTAACTGATATATATACTAACACACACACATCTATCTATCTAGATAGATAGATGTGTGTTAGTGTATATATATAAACACATAAACACCTCTATACTATATCTATCTATATCTATTTATACAGTACTTTGCACTACCTATCATTATGCATCTTTGTACAATCTATAACTAGCTATTGTTACACCTCCATACTCATCCATATACCTCTGTACATTATTTACCCCCACCTCTGTAATTATCATCCCCACACCCTATTTATTACACTGATATTTATTGTAAATAAGCCACTTATGCACTTCTGGTTAGATGCTAACTGCATTTCATTGGCTCTGTACATGTACCTTGCACAATGACAAGTTGAATCTAATCTAATCTAATCTAATCTAAAAAAATATATATCAGTTAAGGTGTTTGACTTGGCAGCTGACATTGTTGGGTCCCTTAGTGAGGCCCTTAACTCCTAACTGCTAAGTTGGACTTAAAAATTAAAGCTAAACGTAAGTGGCTTTAATTAGAGCGTCTACCAAATGCCAGAAATGAAACTTTAAATACAAACATATAAATATATTTGGATTCGTTTGTGACTATATTGTGAAAGTATATTTTATTATTCAATCTGAATTTGTTAGTGTTATAAAATAATAAGTGTGTCTAAAATAAATAGCCTCATCTACAAATAAACACCAAAGATGTCCTGAGTTAATATCCAAAATAAATATGTGCACCAGTTACGCATAGACTAAGGTCTGGACTGGAATCACCACCAGATCAAAAGTAGTCACATACTTGTAAATAAAGACTCATCTTCCTCCTCCTCATCCTCTTCCTCCTCATCCTCTTCTTCTTCCTCATCTTCGTCTTCTTCTTCCTCAGGTGTGGGTGGGATGTACATGCGTGTGTTAGATGTCATCATGTTTGGGTTGAAAGGGTGAGCGTTGGGCAGAAACTGGAGCGCCGCCTCTCTGTTTTCCTTTTCCTCTTCACTGTCCATTTGCACTGCCGGTACAGCCTGCAGAACAGAACTGCACCCAGAGGAAAGGGTGACATATGACGGATACAAATACACCAATTATATATCCAAAGGACACACACACACACACACACACACACACACACACACACACACACACACACACACACACACACACACACACACACACACACACACACACTCACCTCTCCAGTCTTTGCATTGTAAACACTAGAGTTTTGTGTAGTTCCTCAATGATGCGGCTCGGCGGATGGACGGAAAGCGGGAGCGCTGTATGCTGCAAAGGGTGTGTGTGTGTTAGGGAGTGGGTGTGCATGGATGAGGGCTGTGGGTATCTGAGCTGGAAAGAAGGTACCGGCTCACAGATCATGACTTTTTTAGGGGGAAGTGGTGGGGAAAATTTTCCTAGAGAACGAAAAAAGAAAACAAGGAGGTAAGGAGGTAAATCATGTGGGGGCATAAAAGGAAGTGGGAGAGGAATAACCGAAATGTTGTGCTGAACCTGTTAAATGATTGGGTATCCTGCTGTACGGTTTCGGAGGTAAGGCAGGTGGTTGCTTTAGTGCTAATGGTTTGCTCAAAGGGGTGTCCATGCCGTCAGCTAGTACCGGAAGGCCTTTCGGAGGGGGTGTGGCTGGACCTGGCTTCAGGGTGTGGCCTGTTAGACACACCCCTGCTTCCCCTGGCAACTGAGGCGACTCGGTTTCTGGAATGGATTTAAGAGTTAGAGTTCTGTTTGTATAGAAGGAAAGTTTACACACCCCTGTTATACAAATACTTTTGGCACCGTCAAAGAAATGACAGTAATGAACCAATCACGATTAAGCTCATGCTCAAATGTAAAGACATGTAACAACACTTTCTGATATTTAAACGTAAATTTAGCCAACAGATACCTACTTAAACACAGAGATGGAACTTTGTGAATAAGATCATGTAAATAACAACATTTTCACAGTAAAGCATGTTGATGGTAGCATCACATTATGAGGCTAATGCTTTAGTCAAGACAACAATGTACATCAAAGGTCAAAAACTCCCTGCAATCCTTATTTAGACAACAGAAGTTAATTTTCACAGACAAAAGAGCCAAAAGCAGGACTCGGAAGAAGAAAAACAAAGTTTTGAATAGGTCCAATTGGGAGTCACTGCATAAGCCACCACTTTCCTGTAGCAAACAGACACCTGACGATGAGCTTTAGACATTTTGTGTTTGGGATACCTGTTTCGTCTCCGTTTGTTTCCTGGGCCTCATCGACAGGACTAATAACTGCCAGTCTGTCCACATTACACAAGCTCATGTGTTCACTCTCCTCTGTTTGATCTTCTAGAGAAAAAAAACGAGAAAGAGAGAAACATATTTATGTTCTAAAAGTCTCAGCCTTAAATGCCACACCTACAAACCACTGGCTGAACATCTAATGCATGTAGCACATAATATTTTCCAGTCTGCTAAAAATCACTGTTCGGGTTTCCCAGAGATCCGTGTGTGTGGATCGTCTAAATTATGTTTACAGTTTACACTTATACTCTTTCTCAAACGGTTGAGCTCAGTTCTGAGTCTGTAAAGACTTGTATTTGATCACCCCGTAAGGGGATATAGACTTCCTTCACCAGATTCCACTCCAAGAAGCTCATTCCCAATATGGTGTAACACGATCATGGTTAAAAAATTGAATATCAGACTGAATAAAGAGCGTTTATACATTATAGTATGTGAGTGGCAGGTGACGTCAATGGTGTACATCTAAACCAGTGGTTCCCGAACTTCGCCACCCCCTCCAAAGACATTAACACCTTCAGGATTTATTTAAAATATTTTAATTTATTAATGGTAATTTACACCAATACTGTGTGTGACAACTGGCGGTGGACTTAGCGTTGTGCTGCAAAGCTACCCGCAAAAAAACCCCTCTGATTATTTGTGTGCTTAACACTACAATGTAATTGCTATCTATAGACATTTATTTAGAAGTTATTATCACCCCAGTCATTTGTAGGATACTTCCGCCCAATTGACATTCAGAGGAAGTCTCAATTTTAATTACAAACAAAGGTTACTATATAAAATGTTTGAGAAAGAATGATTTCAGGTTCTTTGCGTTTTTTGTTACTGCTAAACTACAATAAACTTTTTCATCAAGATCTTTAATGGTTGTTTTGTCATTAGACACCCTCTTGGCTAGTAAAAGCTGCTATGGGGTTCAGATCGTCTGTCATCCGTCTGATAAAATCTGGTTATGTGCGACTAACGCTAACAACGTTGCATGAAAGATGAGTGTTCTGATGCACATGGTTATGTTTGCTTGTAGATACCGTTCTCCTCGACCTCCTTGAGCACTCCTCTCTTGATTAACTCCTCTCTGCTTTGCCGTGTGGACATCTTTCTCTCTAAGACTGAAAAAATGGTTATACAAAATGTTATACAAAACGCAAAGAGCGCTATTTGTGGCATATTTTAAATGTGTGTGTATGTGTTTATGTACCTGCAGATGTCTGTTTGAACTTGTCACTCTTCTTCTTCCTCCATTTCCATGGCTTGAAAAGTCGACCCAGGCTGGCTAACTTACTTCTTCGACGAATGGGAGGAGTGTGAGTGCCGGGCACCAGCGAATCAGAACGCATAGCGGCTAGTCTCTCCGCCCCCTCTGCTTGGGGGGGGGGGAGAGAACAAATAGACATGTTTGGAAATGTTAAGGGATATATAAGAATGCATCAATGGGGTATCAAAAAGTTTCAAGACCTGCCAACAGATGGCAGCAAAAGGCTGTCATATGAGCAGAATTATTTGCTTCCATCTGTTGGCGTGTCCCGAAACCTCATATTCCCTCGTACATCCAGGCTACATTGAGGTTAAAGTGTAACAAAAATTAATAAATTATTTACTTGAATAATGAACAGACAAAAATGTATAGATGTCATTTAAATGCGCTAAAATTCCCAGCATGTTGGGGACTGGATTTTAAACCCATTTTCACCCCTACGTTTGCGGAAACACACTCGGAGGTAAAAGCTATTTTGCTCATTTTGCTCACAAACATCCTGTGAATCAGCGATTATCATCCTTACAGCACACACACACACACACAGCATGAGAAATTAGTTATTCTCTCTGTCTGGCGCTTACACACACACACACACACACACACACACACACACACACACACACACACAGGAATCAAAAGGAACACAAGACTTCCTGCAGGTACTAGACCTCCTACCTGAGAGTATCTATCATCCGGCATAAATACACACACACACACACACACACACAAATATACACACATGATTATACATATAGTACATCTGGTCTATGCGAGGACATTTTAAGTAGCAGGGGCCCAAATCATGAAAAAGGGGCACTAAGGGGGTGGGACAAATGATTGAGATGTTACAAATATACAATTTTATACAAACAGTTGTATAACAATACAACAAAGAGACGACTGTACACACTATGATTTATTTTAGCCTTAAAGAACAGAGACAAACATTAATGCAAACAAACACATGCATTTTTTTTCATTCCATGCAACGACCTGTAAGTGGCGCTGCAGAGCGGGCAAGAAAACACAAAGCGGTTTAGTGGAATTAGTGGATCTTTAGTGAAGTGGTAAAAGAATGCTTTGAACTGGGGTGGTAGGGGGGGTAAAAGGGGCACCCCTCACCCGGCCACTACCCTGTGCACAGCCCTGCAGTACAGCTTAAGCCTGAAATTGACTTTTATACAGCACACAATCACACACACACACAGACCTTAAGCTTGAGATTTAGCATATACACACAAATATACACACGTTCTAAGCCTGAAATTCTATATGGTTTGGCACACACACACACTATACACACACATGTTAAGCCTGAGACTGTCTATCACCCAGCATGCACACAAACACACACACACAATACACACACATGTTAAGCCTGAGACTGTCTATTACCCAGCATGCACACAAACACACACACACAATAAACACACATGTTAAGCCTGAGACTGTCTATTACCCAGCATGCACACAAACACACACACACACAATACACACACATGTTAAGCCTGAGACTGTCTATCATCCAGCACACACACACACACACACACACATATTAAGCCTAAGACTGTCTATCATCCAGCACACACACACACACACATAGACCTTAAATGATCCAGCATACACACAAATACACAAAAATATACACAAAGCCACCCTGCCTTACAGTTTCTATCATCCAGCATACACACACACACACACACACACGAGTGACATCTGACCTTTCCCATTAGTCATCCAGACGCTTACACAAACTCTCCTTTATCTCCTCTCTCATTCTCTTTCATGCTTTGAGGTAGAAGATGATGTCAGAAGGAGGTGATGACATAAGTTCTTTTTCTTTAAGGTTGGATATCAGATAAATTCGTTGAAGTCTAGAGAAAGTCCTGGAGGTATGCTGACATAATGGCTAGAACCTCTCCCTCACACCTACAAGACTGGAGGATCGATTCCCGCCACCACTTTGTGTGTATGAGGTTTCGGATGTTCTTCTTGTTCTTTGTGGGTTTCTTTTCTCGGCCTAATAATACCAAAGTTAATAAATGCTCTAAAAAAGGCAAAATATTTCCATTTTAACAAGAACCCTAACCAGGAAGTAAAGCTAAGCCCTGATTGGCTGCCTTTTCTTATATTTACATTTACATTTATGGTATTTAAACAGACGCCCTTATCCAAAACAACTTTCAATTATTTCTTTTATCCATCTAAGCAGTTGGGGGTTAAGGGCCATGCTCAGGGGTCCACTGGAGGCTGCTTGGTGGTCCTAGGAATCGACACCATGATCTTCAATTTGATTTTATTTGTATAAACAATGGACATTGTTTCAAAGACGCTTTGCACAGTATGCAGTAGGAATAAAAGTGGTCATTTGTCCCTAATGATCAATCCGGTGGTGACTGTGGCAAAGGAAAAACTCCCTGAGATGAAGCCTTGAGAGGAGCCAGACTCAAGAGGGAACCCATCCTCATCTGGGTGACACTGAATGTCCATTTCTTACAGCTTATGGTAATGGTGATCAAATGTAAATGTAATGTAAACTGTAGCGTTGGGTCAATAAAGCAGAGTGAGTCCCAGTCCATCCTCAAAGCTCCTGGAATTCAAGGAAAGGGGCAGGAAACTGGTCACTGGTACCTCAGGGGCATGATCTGATGTTCCGATCGGTAGTCCAACACCTTAACCACAGAGCTACCACTTTATAACATGATCCGAAATGGAACGACACGACACATCAAGATAAGATGGGGACACAATAGCTAGGGTTCGAATAGCACAACAAAAAAATAACAAATAATAAAATAGCTAAATAAATTTTGTATCTTGAGGGGGGAAAAAAGCAGATATTTCATCATTTTATTTTACAAACGAATGAAGGCTTCGTCATTTTTGTTTTTAGTAGTTGTTTTGTTTTTTCTACGTTCTGTAATGTTCACCGTTCGTATTATAATAAATCAAATGGAATTCATTAAAATGCACAAATTATGTGTTTAAAACGAGACCAAAAACAAATAAAGTGGATTAGATTTGGAATATGTTCAAAAATACACTGCGTTTTATGAAGTACTGACTATTTCGACTACAGCCGCCTTCCTCTCATCTTCCTCCTCCTCCTTTTTTCAGCATTTCATTAAAACTTCCTGCACAGGAAATGTAATAGAAATGACTCAAACCTGCTCAACAACAGGAAAATGCTAAACAACCTGCAGAAAGCCATGAAAGCGGATTCACGGGATGACACGGTGTCCAAAGTTTGATCCTCAACATGATAAAAATGTTTTTAATTTAAAACTTGCTTATTTGTTCGACTCTTTAATCAAGCAAGTAAAGATTTTTTTTTTTTGGGTGGCTCTTATAGATGACGAATGTTTATAGTTAAAGTAAAAAGTAAAGTGTTGAGAATGTACAGATCAGCCTACATTTTAAAGAATCGTATAAGAAAATAACATATTTAGAGACTTAATAATCTCCTTCCTTTTGGTTTGGTGATAAAATTCCGCTTGCTTCAGTCCTATTCTTACCCACGGAACTTAGAAATCCTCCAGGTATTTCAGCTGATTCAAGCAGTATGTGTTTTAGTATTAAAGACTCCCTCATATGGTCTTGTACTGAATGTTGTTCGTATTATTAAACTGCATAAAAGTGACGATTTAGTACCATAAACAAAATAACATGCTTTTTAATTCTATTTAATTTTATCATACAGCATCTTCAAAGATAAACACCGTCTATTGGTGTATTGGTGGACAAATGATAAGTAAAGGTGTAGCCCTCCCAAATAAGGCATACAGTAGGCAAAAGTATTGGGATACCCGGCCATCACATCCATATGAATTTATTTAAACATGTTAGTCTCCCTATTTTTTCTTTAGAAACCTTTAGAAAGACTTTCCAGTGGTAGCTCAGTGGGCTGGGAAGTGGTAGCTCAGTGATTAAGATGTTGAACTGCTAAATGAAAGATCAGGGTTGAATTCCCACCATCACCAAGCTGCCTCTGTTGGGACCCTGAGCAAGGACTTTAACCCCCAGTTGCTCAGTTGTATAAAAGAGATATATGGATAACGGCGTCTACCAAAATGCGGATTGGGTCATGTGACTGTGTGGATTTGATCATTTAGTCACAATAGTATTAGCGAGCTCAGACGCTACCGTTAAGGTGGGGAGGTGTTCCAGTTCATAGTCGGAAGCGCACAACTAACGTCTTTGTATGTTACATTATTCACTTACTGGAACTAAGAGACTTTAACAGTGTTCCAGCATGACAATAACCCTGAGCTTCAAGAGGACGTGCCTCACAATCTAGTGGAAAGTCTTTTCAGAGGTGATGAGGTTATTATAGGAGGAAAAGTAAGACTAACATCTGGTGGTGTCTTAACACCACCATTGCTTAACATACAGTATGATGTACTGTTATGATGTCAAGTGTTAAGTGTTAATGTCTCACCGTCGTCTCACACTATGCACTAATGGACAGTGTATAGTGTATAAAAGTAACAAAATATAGCAAAACACTTCTTCATGGGTTATTTGTCTAAAATACTGACGAACAGAAGGTGTATATATATATATATATATATATATATATATATATATATATAAAATTATATATCACCAGACAGGATTGATGATTTATTAATGATTTATGATTGGTTCAAACGGTGCACTAGGTTTCGACCTGTAGTTATGTCAGGAAAGGGTGTGAAGGATAGAAATTTCTTCTGCACTGACATTGTAAAATCAGCCCTGATTAAAGTCACCTCAGGTTGTACTCTTTCTACTTGATTTGCATATTTATTTATTTTCAGAATCAAATTTTAAAAAATGGTTGCCAGTTAATATAAAATCAAAACTAGATCACACAGTCTGTCCTGTCAGCTTTGGCCAGTTTCTCATGTCACGACATAGCTGCTCTATAAAGGCATCATGCTTTACAATAAAACCAGTAGGTCGGTGTTTTGTGTGTGTGTGTGTGTGTGTGTGTGAGAGAGAGACAGAGAGACAGTTAATACACCAACACTGCATCACACAGCAAAGCCTCAACACCGCAGTGATACAAATTGTTTCATAGTGACATTACAAATTGCTGTCAGAATAAACATTTGCACCTACTTGCATGCATGCCTCTATATACACACACACACACACACACACACACACACACACATACATATATATATACATACTATATATATATATATATATATATATTATATATATATATATATATATATATATATATATATATATATATATATATGATTCTCCAACTACGTGTTTGCTGCACGTCCTAGTCCTACCTGTCTGTAGGGTGTATGAGAGCCTGGTCTCGGTGAGGTAAGGGGTGTCACTCTTGGATCTCGCTCTCCGGATGGGCCGCCGGTCGACATCATCATCCTCCTTGACAGGCGCCGCCATTGAACCTCACGCGCCCAGAAGTGCGGCACTGCTGACAGCGGGAACCGGAGATACCGAAAGACAGTGAGCAGGGAGGGGGAAGGGGGAGGAGGAAAGGGTTAGGGGTGGGAATGGTGGTGGTGGGGGGGATTACTAAAAATGTACTCAGCTAGAAATGGCGCCCCCCCCCCTTCTTTTCCTTTTCTTTTCTTTACGCGGACACCATCACCACCAACACCTATAATCCCGCCCCTGACCAAATACCACCAACTGCAGGGGATTAAAAAAACCAGAGAGGCAAATTTACTTCCAGAAATGCAGCATTTTGCTGGTCTATCAGGCAGCGAAATCACACAAGCTGCTCTAGGAGACACACCGGTGACCATGACAGCGGAGTTTGCGCAGAAAAACAGCGGGATGAGATTAGGTACCAACGAGATTTCCTGCTTTCCCAAATGGCAAAGCGAACAGGGATTTAACAGGGACGGCGTGGAAAAAAAAAGATAAACGTGTCATAATGCATGAAAGCAGTGTTTTTAATAAAGATTAAACTTAATAAACACATTATTATTAATTTATTTACTATTTATAGACAAGCAGATGAGTCCACAGAGCCGGCTCAATGCATAAGCGAATTAGGCGGCTGTTTAAAGACCCCGTGGCCACCAGGGGGCTCCCAAGAACACATGTAATGACATCGGGGTTTTTAAAATATATACAAAAATGCAATATTAAATAAAAAAAACAAACAACAACGCAGTATTATGTTATACAGGATGCATAGAAGGATAAAAAAAAACAACATTAGTATGACGTAAGCAAGGGTAAGGAGGGGAAAGTTAAGACAGTTCTACAGTTTCACACACATTGGAGACTTTTTATTAGTATTAACTAGTATTAATTAGGGGGTCCAACCTCATGTTGTATGCATTGTCAACATGTATGTTAGATTGATTGGTGATTCTAAATTGCACATAGGAGTGTGAGTCTGTGAGTGTGATTCTGTGTGTGTGTGTGTCCCTGTGGACTGGTGACCTGTCCAGGGTGTACCCCTCCTGCCTTTTGCCCTTTCAGAGACAGCTGGGATAGACTCCAGTGACGAATTAGGTAAGAAGCCAGATAACCAGATCAAAAATACCAGATCACCAAATTTTACCCAAATTTTATTGGTATTATAAGCATAATGAGCAGACGGTGTACAGTGTCTCCCGGAGCACCATTATAATCTACACTACAGAGACAATAGATACCTGTGCCTGGTCTGGATTGTTTCCAGACTTGATGATGCAAGTTTTGCTGTCCTGGTCACATGATTGCAAGAAAACCATTGTCCTTCTGAATACCTTCTGAGTCTACACTTTGATCAAGCTTCTGTCCAGGATGAAACCCTGGTTGATGAAGATCTCAGATGTAAGGCATCCCATCTGCAGTTCCTGCCATTCTTTGGTCCAAAAATTCTAAATAATAGTAATAATAATACTAGAATTTGGCCTCATATCAAGTCTAACTGATGCCCTATTGGCTGACAACTTTAATGTAATAAAAAAGGACAGCAGTTTGGGTCAGACTCCTTGTGCACATGTAACCACACACACACACCTATTCACTTCCTGTTTAAAAGTTCATAAGTCCAAGATATGTTTGGATGCAGCACATTGGGGCTACTGTATGTGTATTTTGGATTATGTTTCTGTTTTACTGGGACACTGGATCTTGTAGCCCACTCTGTACGCCTGCAGATACACACGTGCTTGGTTTATTCTGTAAAAACAGGAACGCAGACATTGAATGTGTGACCATTTTGCTGGTTAATTTTTTCATGTATGTATATATTTATATATACACAGTATATGTAAGTGATATATGTATATGCGTACCTGTACTTGGTGCAGAGCAGAATTCCCAGAGGTCCACAACGATCTACGTAACTTTCTTTAAATCCTTTTCGTACTGCTCGAGCCATGCTGACTACTGTGGTTACCACCGGACAAGTCCTGATTAGAGTAGAGGGAAAAATTTAAGAGATACTTACTTCCAGCGACATCCTGTCCTAAGATAAAACAAGAGAACTAAAATTTAGTTCAATTTTCAGTCAGACAAACAACTCTGTAACACTTTCTTAGCATTTCAGACCAAAAACCAAGCTATGAAACTCTCTGGACACCAGATACTGCGTCGGAGCATAACTCCATTTCTGAAGATCTCAGGAGCAAAGTGAAAAGCACCGGTAAAAGAAGTTTGGAACCACCAGGACGTTTCCTAAAGCATGGAAGTGACAGAGAACACAACAGCCAATGTAACAAAAGACTCTCCGAAGGCTTTTGCTGGAGATGCTGGAAGGACAACCATCTAAGAAATGCTTCATCAACCAGGCGTAAATTCTTTTCTATTCCGAGCTCAACGTCACCACGAGATCCAGTGGAGGAGGAAAACGTCCTCCAGTGGACCCCAGATGATTTACTAAGCAGACACCAAAGACAATGCTGAAAAGTTTCCGTAGGACAAGTCTTTGCATGTACTATTTACAGCCTAGACTTTAGTTTCAAGATCTGAAAATGGCTTCTCACAGCTGGCAAGGCTTTATTATAATAAGACATATTCAACAACACAACAGAGACAGTGGTACTTACAGCTTGTCACACCGCAGGCCGCTAGTCCCTGCTGGGCAGCTGCATGTGTTATGAGGGCTGCAGGTGCCACCGTGCTGACAGGGCGGCACACAGGGCAAAGTCACGGCTAAGGACGATGAGATGCAGTCGGATATGAAAAAGGACATTGCGATTTCTATGCATACGAAAGACCTAAAAAAAAAAACCATGCTAACCTGTTTCACAAAGATCTCCAGTGAAGCCAGAGGAGCATCGACACCTGTTGAATCCCACACACTCTCCTCCATTGTTACAGGACCTCACGCATAGCACTGGTTCTGAGAAAATGTGGAAGTAGATATATGCATTAGGTGATATAAAGGTGTGTGTATGTTAGTGTGTGTGTGTGTATACCTATTTGACAGCGAGCTCCCTGCCAGCCTCCCGCACAGCTACAGGTGTTGACATCCACGCACCTCCCGCCGTTTAGACAAGAAGGAGTACACAGCGCTAAACACACATTCAGATTACAGCTCTAACACACTCCGAAGCCATCTCCTCTAAAAAAAATGGTGTATTTTTGTATAATTATTAATCAAACTTTAATACTTACGAGTGAGACACTGGGGGCCTGTGTAATCGGACGGACACTGGCAGACGTTTGGAGCTACACACCGGCCACCGTTTCCACACGGCAGCTCGCAAACAGCTGGAATGAACAAATGAGGTGTACAAAACCACATTAAAAACAGATTAGGTGTTATTTTGTGTGTGTGTTGCCATAGTTTTAGAAAACAAACTAATGGTAAAAATGACTAAAGATTTATTGTGTTAGTGTGTTTGTGGTAGTCTGATAAACAAGCAAAAAGATCAGCTATTTGGTTGGATCATGTTACCAGCTGTGTTTGCGTAATCAATGTATTTGCAATTTTACACATACTAATGAAAAGACTCAGATGCAAAGTTCCTATAATTAAATATCTATGTGCGGGGAATGAGGATTAATAAGCTACCTGTATGGCAACCCTCTCCTGTCCAGCCAGGACGACACAGACAAGTGTTCCAGCGCATACATGTCCCGCCATGAGCACAGGGTGGTGAGCACATAGCTGTTTTTAACACATACACACATATTTTAAACTATTCCAAATGACAGTCATTTGGTTAACACACACCCTCCTGCACATGTACCTGAGCAACCAGGACCGGGGTATCCAGCAGGGCAGTCACAGGTGTTAGGTGCGACACACCTGCCGTTATTCTGGCATGTGGGTTCACACACCGCTGAAAAGAAAAAACAAATAGGGAGAAAGAACATAAAGCTGAAAATAGCTAAAAATGAAAACTATACGTTAGAGATGACTCACGCTGGCATTTGGTAGGATCGTCAGTACGAGGTTCAAACCCGGTCTTGCAGGTACAGTTGAAACCGCCTGCCTGATTCATGCACACTTGTTCACAGCCTCCGTTAAACAGCACACATTCATTAATGTCTACAGACAGAGGAAAAGGAACCGAGAAGAAGACCAAATGATGTACAGCAAGAAAGACAAAATGACACATAACTTAAATTATTTATTATTAAACACTTTGTTGGTTCACGTGTGTGTATGTACGCGTGTGTGTGTGTTGTGTTGTCTGTTCCTACCAAGACACGTTCTTTGGTCAGCGATCAGCTCCCAACCTTGTCTGCAGCCACACTTCACACGTTCCTCGGCTCCCAAAGAACATAACTGATCACAGCCGCCGTTTCTCAAGGCACAGGAAGTGACGTCTACCGGAGATGTGATACAACCTTATGACACACTTTTTTTCGTAATCTTTCAAATAGTAACCTTTATTTAAACAAAATAAAAGTCTGCCTTTCTCACAGATTAACACTCAGGACTACTGTAATTCAAGTCATTTGGTCCAGTTTAGAACTTAGGGGGTCTCGGGGAGAAATAGATGCCAAGCGGTAGCACAATGGTTACGGTCTTGGGTTTAATTTATAGTAACACCAAGCTGCTTTGCTGGATTGCAGGGCTCTTAACCCTTAGCTGTATGAATAAGATGGATGCAAGGCACTCTGGGTAAAAGTGCCCACCAAATGATGCATATGATCTTATGGAAACAAGCATGTAATTGAATTGCATTGCTTTTTATTCTTCTAAAAACAAATCAAATGTGTTAAAAGATGTAACGTGCTCTTAAATACATCACTATATGATACACTCATATTGGTGTACACTCCAAACATTATCCCACTCTACGGTCTCATCCAGATGTGGACGTCGAATGGTTCCTATTTCTTAACCCGTCGTCACCTCTGGCTTACTCATTAGGGTAAAAAAATAAAAAATGTATAAAATATATTTTCACAAGATTTTTTTATAGAATTGTTTTTCCAACACCCTTCCTACACACACACACACACACGTAACATACTGACGCAAGTGAAGTTCAGATGGTCCAGCAGAAGTGGAGGTGGGCATAGGCAAACGTGTCCTCCTGGTGTGTTTGTGCAGATGTGAGAACAGCCCCCATTCTGCAGCTTGCATTCGTCTATGTCTGAGTCACATGAAACAAACACACACACACACACACACAAACACACACACACCTACAGTTTATTAATCAAGCCTTTTCATTTGATCACTATAACCCAGTATATCTATATCAACCCAAAGAAGTATAGGTCTTTTTAGAATTTTTTGTTCGATGGCTCGTAGCTTAGCATCACTACAGCTCAGCATCTTACGTACCATCTTTTTTTAGATAATTCATCGACAGCGCGCACTCATGCACTTGTGTGCTAAAGAGCAATTAGCGCGATGATATAGATAATAGATCTCATGTCATGTAAACACTCAACAAGGATATTTTAACAGGAATAATCTTAGTCTGAATATTAAATAAGCGTCCATGTAAACGGGGCTATTGTGCAAAGTACAGTACAGAGCCAATGAAATGCAAACCTTTGTACTCATGGACCTCATCTCTATGCGAATTTCTTAAAGTCTTCGAAAACACAAACATTAAACCCGATGGCAAAAGGTAGAACTTAAATTTTAGAGTGTACCAACCCACACAGCTTTGTCTGTCAATGTGCAACTGATATCCTGCATGACAGGAGCAAACGAAGGAGCCTGGAGTGTTGGTGCAAAGTTGCTCGCATGTCGCATTGCCGCTCTTACACTCGTCCACGTCTGCAAAAAAAAAAAAAAGAACGGAATAGACGCTTTTGGGGACTATAATAACCCTGGATATTAAATTTGTAATAAAAAAATAGAGACATGAAGAACAATGTGGCTGGACAGGGATTAGGAGAGAGTTTTCCTGATCTTGTAAAAAATTAAAAAATTTACAATATTTTGATCTTGTTTTCTTGACGATTTCTGTCCTTTTTTTCAATATTTTCAATAAGAAACCTCTTATTTTCAACTTGGCAGACTATATAAGCATTTAGCTTATATAAGCATTATACATGAGCATTTATATAAGCTGTTAAATATTAACATAAGCATGTAAAATTATAGATGAGAGATTTAAGATACAAATCAGACAGAATTTTTCTCCTTTTATATAAAAAAAAAAACTGTGTGAAATGTAACTCATGCTATAGTTAAATTATCATCACTTTATATTCTCCAGGGTGATGCAATTCTTTTCACATTGCTGCCATGACAACCAGTAAAAACAATAAGTTTGGCTACACCAGTGTATATGACCACAAGCTATTGTGGTCCACAAGCTAGCCTTCCTCTCCCAGACGGCGCTGCTAGCAATTTTGATTCCTACAAAAGAATATATAGTTTGGGGCCCTGTCACACCCATTCCGCACTGAACATACTATAAAATTGCTGCTAGTATTGTTATTACTAATAAAACAGACCTCTAGGGGTCTCCGAAGTATATGGGCTCTTAGAATCTTTAGTGACGCCCCTGCCTCTCTCCGCTCTAAGTTACTTCCTTCTATTTAGTCAGTGTGTGAAAATATTGGTGTGTGTGTGTGTGTGTGTACCTGTACAGTTGTGTCGATCATCTGCCAGTGTGTATCCTGCATTACACAGGCAGCTGTATCCTCCTGGTAAGTTGGCACAGTGGTGCTCACAAAGGCTGTCGCTTATAGCGCACACTCGTCTATGTCTGTCACCATAACAACAAACACCAAGAACAGTAACTTTTTTCTTTATATTATAATATATATATATATATATATATATATATATATATATATATATATATATATATTTTTTTTTTTTTTTTTTTTTTTAAAGACAGAATTTATCACATTTGGCAGATGCCCTTATTCCTAAATTAAGGGCCTTGCTCAAGGGCCCAGCAGTGGCAGCTTGCAACTCATTACCTTCTGATCAGACTAACACCTTAACCACCAAGTTCCCACTAAACCAATGAACACTAGAAGGATCATCGTAACTGCAGGATGCTTGTCACAGATAAGCTGTCGATCTGTAACCATATGATGTCATGTGGTAACACACCCTATTAAATGCTACCTCGACAGAATTTATACATAAAATACCCAGTAGAGACCGACCGTAGCAGGAGTGACCGTCTCCAATGTAGCCTTGATGGCACTGGCAGAAGTATGAGCCTATCACATTTCCACAGCGAGCGTTCACATGGCAGTTATGGAGCCCTGAGACACACTCGTTCAGGTCTACGGAGACAGTGAATCATGCCAAAGACACCGACATGTTATTACACACGCATCTGGTTAGCTTTTAAGTTTTTATTGCATAACTTATTATTATTATTATTAAAATAGATGATTAAATATTCTTATTTTAAACACAAATTATAAGAAGCCTTAAACATCGTAACTAATAATAAAAAATACAAGCAGAGCTGGAATAAATTAATAATCGTACAATTACTTAGACAAGCAAACTAAACTCTGACTCATAAAAGAAAAAAAATTGAAATATATATTCATTAATTAAACAAAATAGAGAAGGCGGAGATTTAAAAACTTAAAGTTAGCTATTAAAAAGATGCCATTACTGTATAGAATGTTTAGCGTGAGGTATGCAGTACACATTACCTGTGCAGTGGGTTCCATTGCCACGGTATCCATGTGAACACACACACTGAAAGCTCCCGAACGTATTTGCGCACTCCCCCCGATTAGTACATGCACCTTCGAGCTCAACACACTCGTCTACATCTAGAAAGGAGAAGTGTTTAAAATGTTTAAAAGTGATATTAACAGATCAAAAATATAAACGAATCAGGACCAAATACCCAAACTAAACCAGTGCTAACGACGCTCGCCGGGGATTAACCTATAATTTACCCTCATATTCCTCTAATTAACATGAGACACTTTTTTGACTTTACCTTCACAGTTACAGGGACTTTCATTAACTAAAATATAACTATTTTGTTCAATTTTATCTCACATTTTTGTTAAAAGTCAGCTTTATTTATAAATAATCAGCTTAATTGCGTTTTGTTTCACCTTGATTCTATCATGGTTTGTCTCGATTCCGTTGTGTTTTGTCTTAAATTCTTTGTGTTTCGTCTTAATTCTGTTGTGTCTCGTCTATATTCCATTGTGCGTCAGAATTTTCGTTGTGTTTCGTCCTGATTCCGTTATGTTTTTTGTCTTAATTCCGTTATGTTTTGTCTTAATTTCTGTGTTTCGTCTTGATTACGTTGTGTTTCGTCGTCTTGATTACGTTGTGTTTCGTCTTGATTACGTTGTGTTTCGTCCTAACTTCTTTGTGTTTCGTCTTGATTATGTTGTGTTTCGTCTTAACTTCTTTGTGTTTTTCACTTTAATTCTTTGTGATTCGTCTTGATTTCGTTGTTTTACATACTACTAAGCTCTAAATTACACTGGAAAATGTCCCCAAATCCATATATTTTCTTTTTTCTCACAGAAAATTCTATACCCAAATTCACAAAAAAATGTATAAACGAGAGGCCCAAAATATCAACTGTAATAAAGTTTAATCATGAATAACAATTTTCTGGGCTGTAATTATGTGACTGATGACTCATTGTAATTGCATCAGATTTTTAAATTAGAAACCGGCTTTAAACAGTGAAAAATTTAGCATTTTTTTTAGCACAGTGTCTATAAGAGACCAGACTAGAAGAAAGTTATACCTCCTACCTTTTCCACAATTAAAGATACACACACCTACACAGGCTGCCTTGTCTTCTTTAAAGCCAGGCTGACACACACATTTGTAGCTTCCCTCTGTGTTGACGCAGACGTTCCCATGTTCCCTTCGGCAGCTCTCTTCGAAAGTGCACTCGTCAACATCTGCATGAAAGAATAACGGACATACATATATAAGAATATATAACACACACAAGCTTCTAATTCTATTCAGAAGTCTAATTTTTCCCAGTGTCGGACTCACCAATACAGTCGTTTCCGTTAAGTCCGAGGACAAATCCGGTAGGACAGTGACAGTGGAAGGAACCGGGGCTGTTCTTACACGTCGCTTTTCGTCCACACGCCTGCAGACCGGTTACTGCAGCCAACGCACACTCATCTATATCTACAAACACACAACAGTATTAAACAAAACGCTGACATTAGTGAAGATTAATGTTCTTTAGTGACATAAGATATTAATCTTATTCAACATAACTATCCTATAAAAAAATCATTTCAAAGCTCAAGTCATGTGCTGAATCCTGGTCGGAACCGGGGTTGCAAAATTCCTCGAAATTTCAAGGCTGGAAACTTTCCCTAAGAATGAGGGGAAATAAACTGGGTTGAACCTATAACAGGGAATTTTATTTTAAATCTTGCATTAAAGCTTGGTTAAAACACCCAAATTCCCATAGATTCATGTTAAATTTTCAACTTGGAATACTTCCAAAATTCCGGAGATGACGTTCCCATAGAAAGTTTCCACCCCTATTAAGAACCAAAAACAATATAAATATTTGACTTTTAAGAGAGGAGTGGGCAACCTTAAGTCAAATGTTCCTCGAGTTCCTCTGTTCTGTTTGATTATCTGGATCAGGTGTGTCCAGATAATTGGAAGCTGGGAGATACCAATTAACCTGGTCTACCACCATTCAACTCTCATTTGAGAAGGGCTCCGCCTGAAATTACGTACTACTTACTACATTTGAGTAAGAGTATGGTTATTATGGGTAGTATGAATTTAAATCGTATGTAGCCATACTTTAACATCTGGGCGGAAGTAGTAGGTCATCCAGAAACTTTTCAAGTACTGTATTTTGCATTTTGCTTGGTTTTACGACTATATAGTATGGACGTATGCCGTTTAGGATGGAGGCAAGGTATCTTCCAGCTTCTGATTTACTTTAGACACCTGATCCAGGTAAATAGCAGTGGGTGGGGCAGGGATTGATGGAAAACAAGCAGCACAAAGGAACTTAAGAAACCAACACCCCCGACTGAAGATTAACTCTTGCATTTTCTCCACCAATGTTTGTTCTATCTGTTTCGCTTCACGCTAAAAATAAAAATCCTTACCCTGACAACCGCTGGAACTCATCAGATAACCCCGAAAACAGCTACACACAAAAGACCCCGGAGTGTTGGTGCAGTTGCTGTGGTGGCCACAGGGTCGGTAGTCTTCTTGCTCACACTCATTGATATCTTTTAAGGAGAGAAAGAAGACGGAAAATGAGTTGAGACAGAATTTTACTTGTTTAATAGGGGCAGTGTTGCATCAAGGACAGCTATTAGTAGCTTAATATGTTTAGCTAATAGCAAATGACGATTAAACATCTGGGTTTGGTGATAACAGTCAGCTAGAATGAATAAATCTACTAAAATAAACAACAGGCTGTCCCAAATAGCGTAGATGAAACTACTAAAAATGATCTACCTACAAGTTATTTTATCTAGTGACAGATAATCTGGGACAGTAGACCACTGTACACTGTTTACAAATACATACATACACTATATTGCCAAAAGTCTGTGGTCACCTGACCATCAGATTCATATGTGGTTCCTCTTCAAAATGTTGCTACAAATTTGGAAGGGCAGAGTTGTCTAGAATGTTTTTGTATGTTTTAGCATTACATTATTTCTTCACTGGAACTAAGAGACTCCAAACTTGGGTGTTTTGCAAGAAAAGCCCTGATCTTAACACCTTTTGGATGGCCTGGAACACCGACTGCACCACAGACATCCTTACCTGATGTTAGTGTCTGATCTCACTAATACTAGTGTAGCATAATGAACCCAAATCTAACATTCAAAGATTCTGATGGCCGGGTGACCACAAACGTTTGGCAATATAGAGTATATATATATTTGCCTTTATCGATAGGACAGAGAAAGATGAATCGGGGAACAGAAAGTGGGATGGGACCGGAAAGGACCCGAGCAGGAATCAAACCCGGGTCACCGGAGCGTAACCGTGCATGTTAAATACATTTTCCTAATCTGATTACATAATCCAGAAAAAAACACAGGAAGTGTTAAGGTTTAGCAGTAGAATAAGACGTTATTGTGTCCTGCAGTTATGTACAGGATGTGTGTGTTAGTGGACGTCAGACCTTGACAGTCCGTAGACCCTTTTTGAATGTATCCCACAGCACAGGTGAAGTTGAGATCCTCCGCAGACACTTCAAGGCTGGTAGTTAGGATGGAGGTCTGGTCTAAGTAAAAAAAAAATAAATAAATAAATAAAAAGATTCATTTATTCATTTGGTGAGATTTGGTTTACCAAATGAATAAATGAAACACTAAAATCAAGTGTGTCTGCATATCTGAGTGTTTGTTTACTTGTCGTAGAAACATTCTGCCTAATGTGGATATCCTGCAGCCTCTCGATCTGATTTAGGAATAAAGAAAGGATTGTCGCTTATGTCACATCGTGATTCGGATCAAATACATTGGGCGAAAAGATAAAACCGTTATTTAAATAGCTGACCTGGTACCTGTCCTGTATATGCGAAGGATCGAGGACATCATCGTCTCCCTGTCTGCTGCTGAGACAAGTCTGGGTTACTAGCAAAATAAGGACGGCTGGAATTCCCATCCTAGGGGCTGTAATAAAGTACAGACATTTACAACATGTCCCGGATTTGGACGTCAAGTCTAGACATGAAACCCTGAGGAGACGTTTATTATCCTACATGTCTGTTAATGTCCTCAAAGCCTGAACTATAACAAAGAAAATCTGTGTTGCTTTGTCTCGCTCTTTCTCACACACACACACACACACACACACTTCACCAACACACACATCACTGGTATTACTGTAGGTAAGGAATCACATGCCTACAAATAAACCAAACCTTACTAACAAAAAAGAAAATATTTTATTTATTAATCATTTTTATAAAGCCACAAAAGAGACATATTATTATGGGGTTCTATAGTATACATAAACAACAACAACAACAACAACAACAACAACAACACATGGCTTTTTTTAAAATTATTATTTCAATTACTTATTTTAAGTGACTTATTTATTTTATTTTTTTTTTTACACAAAACGTCTTTAAATGTTTGATTTATTTCTGTTTTTATTCATTTTAACTTACTTTTATAAAAACCTCGCTCCCAGGATCAACATCCACACGCAAACAAACAGCCGGACCGGTAACCAAAATTTTGTCTACTTTTTTGTCTATATTTTCTTTATTTTGAACAGGTTATATGTAAAAATTAAAAGAAAGAAAAGAAAGAAAGAAAGAAAGAAAGAAAGAAATGTAATCGACTGCTGCATCTTTAAACTCTCGCGCAAAAAAAACAAAAAACAAAAAACAGTTGGAGTTTCCATCCTATTGCACAAATAATCGCTTTTAAATCTCGGAAAAACCAAAGGTTTAATAACTGACCGCAAAATAAATAAATAAATAAATAAAGATTTAGGATATGAATGAAAGGAAAACACACCAAAGGGAAGAATACACACCTGGAAATGAGGCGTTTTTCCTCGCTGCTGGAGTGAGAAACTACTGAGGAGGTCGCGACCGACTGCCTGCCTGCCTCCCTCCACATCCTGTACTGTAACGTTGTCCTTCCCACACAGACTCTGTTCTACTTCCCATTGAACAAAAAACAGCTGTAAAACCGCCAGATTAACTATTATTATTATTATTCATTAAAGTAAAATGCCAATAAACGTCATTAACGAGACATAATATCGAATAAATAACAGTTATAAGCGGTCTTAAGTCCAAACGGTACGTACAGTACACTTTAATATACTTCAAAAACTGACTGGAAAAAATCATGCTAACGAAATCAAAGTAAAATGTTCCAAAAACATGTACATGTCCAGTTTGCTCAACGTTATTTTATAATGCGCTTTAAACATTTTCTCTCAACATTGTGAGAACATTTACTTAAGGACGTTGCCAGAACATTCCAAAACCGTTTTCCCCCAATACCACAGGTAGCCTATTAGCTGTTAACAAAGTTAGGAGAAAGTTTCATGGACATTATTTAAATAACGTTTTGTCCTAACATTTAGACAACATTTAAATGACGTCAGCGAAAGCTGGAAATCGAGTGGTTGATTTAATTAATAAGTTTATTTATATGAAAAAAAAAAAATCTAATGTGCTTAAATAGTAGCCAGTATTCGCTGGATCACGTGACCTCATTTGCATATTCGTTTATTTATCATGCTGATTTGCATATCGAATTACAAATAAAAGGTATACAAATTAAAATTTTTTAATAAAATTCGATTCACATAAAATAGCAAAATAAAAAAGTACTTTAATATATAGGGGGAAGTGATGTCTCAAATGATTTTAGATCATAAACTATACATTATAGTTATTTATAATTTATATTTATTTATAACCCCAGAAGACCAGGTTTCAAACCTCACCACCACCAAGTCAGCCACTGTTGGGTCCTTGAGCAAGACTCTTAACCCTTTCTGCTCCAGGGACGCTGTATTCTACCCCACCCTGCGCTCTGACCCCAACCTTCCAAGGTGGGATTTGCGAAGAAAAACATTTCACTATATGTTGTACTGTGAATAATCATATGTAAAAAAAAAATAAATAAATTATTACAACACGCATGGCCTCATTTAAAATCGTTTAATAGAAGAAACGGTCCATAAATTTCAATTGCCTTCATCTCATAAATCAATCTGATATGGCGAGTCGATATTTATGCACAGAGACATTCAGACACAGAAAAAGAAAACTCATTTAAAAGTTGGGTTTGTAAAATGTGACTTGTTTTATTTGGCTCTAAAGGAAATCGTTTGGCTTTGAGAGTTTGGGTTTCATGATAATTATAATAGACATCAGTGTCTGACTAATTAATATTATTCTATATTAATAGAATCGGTGTGTTAAGAGTAACATCCGTCTCTTTTCATATATTGTTAATTAAGCTGAAGTCTTGTGACGAAAATGATACCAGGTTATTATAGTACTATATTATAATGTATTATACTATTATAATACTTTTGTACTTCTACTCGAGTGAAAGTTTAGAGGGAGTACTTTTTTTGGAGTAATATTTTACCTAGGGTTTAACTCAAGAATTGGGTTTGGCTACTTTGTCCACGAACTACTTACATTACACAAAGAGAGTAATTACTTTTTTTTTTATTCAGACAAGTAAGAACATTTTCTTATTGGCTATTGACAAATGAATAGAAGTAACGAGTACCAGGACGACTGAAAAACACACTCATGTCCGTTTATTATGTTTATAGAAACAACAGAAAGAGACAGTAACCTGAGAGGAAAATACCCATCAGTCGCTTCAGGCTTAGGTTGGTCTGATTTATACAGAACTATTTGTGATTCCTGGAATAATAATAATATTAATATTAAAGTATGACAAATTTTACATTTACAAGTGGAGACTAAAGTCAGGGCCATTAATTGTCAAATGTTATTTTACGGTTAGGATGTGTAGTGCGGACGGGAACGAGTGAAAAGTACGGTAGTGCATTAAATCTTATTGAAAGCTGCTACATCCACACTTTGGACCTGCAACAGACAGAAAAATAATAAAAATAATGGAATACACAGCAGTTGGATTAGAAGCAAACACAAATAGGCTTAAACATGAAAATAATGTTATACTGTTAAGCAGGTAAATAGGGATAAAACTGTTATTTGTTAAAAAATTACAGCTAGAAAGTTTCTGTAATATCAGTTACTCTGTGTTATAACGCTTTAAAGAGTCCTACAGTGTCTTTTATAGAAAATTGTCCTAAATAAGGTTTTGTTGGCATAACCAGAGAACATCAACACGTGTAAATAAATTACATTTTTTTTTTTAATTATTCATTTTGGCTTATGTTTACGATTATGATTAGAAATTACGAGAATGAAGTGAAAATAATCAATTTCGTCAAAGCAGTATAATATTAAAGTCATAATAATTAAGGATCAAATTTACAATTAGGAGAACAAAGATAAAATTGTATATAAATCGGTGAATGACGATCGAATTTCCTGCGGGTTGCCAAGCATCTGTTTTTCTCCGCAGGGGAGAGACGTGTTAATCACTCATTAAAACACTAACAAATTAATGACCCGAAATTTTCTTCGTTTTCTATATGTGGATGCATAAATTGTGACATAATTCAAACTGGATAGTAAATCATTACATTTTCGTTTTAAACTGAAACTTGTCAATCAGTGTCAGGGGCGGGACTATATATTGTGGCGATTGTAGTTATAGGAGACATGAGATCGCTGTTTTCTGACAATATTCTGAATTTATGCATGTTCTTTATCAAAAAAGATCATCAAATTGTGCTGAATGACTTTATTCTCAAAATATTACAGACTTTCTCGTAATTTCCACTTTATTATTGTAATTTTGGATAACATTGCGACGTAATATTTTTATTTTATTAAAGTGGCACTAAATTTTTATACATTTTGAGTCCGATTCTACTTTTTTTTCCCAGAAAATTTAAATATCAGTGCGTTATATATTATTATATATATATATATATATATATATATATATAGATATATATATATATATATATATATATATATATATATATATATATATATAAATAACTTTAAATGCATGTATCATCAAAGCCACATGAACTGATATACTTACATAATCTTCAAACTTCGTGATCTCTTCTTCCAGTAGGTCCGTTCCCACCTTGTCGTCCTCGACCACGCAGTTGATCTGCAGCTTCTTGATCCCGTAACCCACCGGTACTAGTTTGGAGGCACCCCAGAGCAAGCCGTCAATCTGGATCGACCTTACGCACTCCTCCATCTTCGCCATGTCGGTCTCATCGTCCCACTACGTGAGACATATACACACAAAAATAGTTTTATACACCGTAAACACAACTAAAGGAACACAATCTACTGAATGACGTACAGGCTTGACGTCCAACAGGATGGACGATTTGGCGATGACGGCGGGTTTTTTGGCCTTTCTGGCTGCGTATTCCTGGAGACGCTGTTCCTTGAGACGCTCCGCCTCCTCGTCCACCTCGTCGTCGCTGCCGAACAGGTCAATATCGTCATCGTCTTCCTCGTCATTTGCTGGTGCAGGAGTTGTGTTTTGAGGAGGAGCGGATTTCTGAGAAAACAGCAGCAAAAAACATGATTTTTTTTTTTTTTTACTTCTATGGCATTTGGCATGCGAGCGGGTATTTATTGTTACTTACAGAAGAAATTCCGTTAACTAACGCCGCTGCGGCCGCTGGTCTCTTTTCCAGGACGGTGACTCGGCTCTCCAAGTTAGAAAGAGCGGAACGCAACTGCTCCACAACTATAGGAAAGATGAACGAGGGAGAAAAAAAATAAATCAGTGTGAGTTTGTGTTAAAGTGCCGAAAACAAGTGGGGTACTTTAAGGTCTATTCTGTACTTTTGTGCAGACTCTGATTTTCCAGTTCCATGTTCTTCAAGCGTGTGAGAAGTTCCCCGTGTTCTGCATTACTTCCTCCTGCCGTCTACACACACAGACACACAGCTGTAGATTACACCATAGTGGCAAATAAAAAGAACTTTTAACCTGTATCGAAGTGACACACATGCACAAAAAATATACATTTAATAGACACAGTACGCCTCAGGTGATCGGGTCGAGAGCGGTTATCTGATAAGCGTGTGTTACCTTACTTCCCGAGTGTGAGCTGGTGCAACCTAAATTTGCACTCTCTTCAAAGGTAGTCATGCGCCTACATCGCTGTTATATTTCCCCCTTATTTTTATACCTGCGCCCAGAAACGTGGGTTTTCAAGCTGAATCAGGCACACGTCTATTTAAAGAGCTTCCGTCTAAATGTATAAATGGAAAAAAAATAGCTGTGCAAAAGTAAGCCATTACAGTCAGTCAGTGTTTTTGCATGCTTTCTTATTCAGAATTCTGATATTTTCAATTCTAAAAATTTTAACTAGTGCAAGAATTGGCACGACACATTGTCACGCAAGCTAATCAGCAAAGACCTTGTTGACGTATCCGTTTTATCGGCTAATAGGGGAAAGAATATTTTTCCCATTAGCTGTCTGTGAGCACCTTAAAAATTTAAGTTTTACGAATAAAACAATTTGCTAAACAACCCCTAAGTCAACTACAGTGAGTGACGCGATGCGCTTATTTGCTTCGTGTTTGGTGCATAAGAGTATAAGAGGAAGCGCAAATATTGGTTTCACCGAAAGCGTTTACCGAGAATGTGATCCAGCTCACACTCATTCAGGAAGTTAATCAGTCAGGAGACACACTTATAAATGGGCCTGCTACAAACACACACCAAACACAGACTGAACACATCGACTTCAATACGGTAACAAACAATAGATTGCATCACTCGTCTTATCTAAGGTGCATGCAAAGGGCAGATTTTTTTTCTACACCACACTGCACACACAAACACCACATAGGGGTTAAGGAATCTGGACTGTTGTGGCAACCGTTTCACACACGCTTACAGTGAGGCAGTGGGAGGGGGTGGGGGGTTTATAGGAGGAGCCTGAAGTCGGCTGCAAGGTCGTCTTCAACTGAGGGAGAGAACACGCATAGAGAAATGAGATGTAGAGCCAGAGCAAAAGAGGATATAGGCGTTTATAAGCTACTCACTCCAGCGAGAGACTTCTGGATGTTCTCTCGTGCTCTGGCGATGTCCTGAAGAATACTGTTCGCACCCGTGTCCTGCGTTTGTAGATACAGACAAACATGTAGGTTCACTTTGGACACACAGATATTCACAGAGACTGCATTAGTGCATGTTTACCTGAGGCGGTACCGTGGAGCCATTCATCCTCTCATAGAACTTTCGTTCTGCCTCGTCGTAGCGAGGTTTGTCGAACCAGATCCTTTCCTGAGCCAAACACTCCATCGCATTCGTTCTAAAGACAGAAATCAGCGGCTCGAAGTCAGCGTTGTGTAAATACTCAGGAGAGAATTAAAAAAAAAAAGCTAAATCAAATGAAAAAAAAAAAAAATAAATAATAATAATAATAATAATATTACGTGGCTGGAACAGGACTATACATTTTGGTCACCACTAAGGAGCCACTGCTGAGCCCATGAGCAAGGCCCTCCCTCAACCCTCATTTTATCTCTTAATGAAAAAAAACGTCTGGCTCTGCCAAATGCCAGAAGTGTCAATTTTAGACGTTTGACCTTGACCAAATTTGGCTCCAGGCCAAAAGATTTTCAGTTCATCTGATAGTTAAGCTGATGGTATCTTAGACAGACAGACACACACACACACACAGGAGGAAAAAAAGCATAGACCGATATAAATGAGTTCTAGACACCAGCTTTGTATGACAGACAGAATGGAAATTCTGAGGCTCAAATTACACATTAAATCCAACCATGCTATTAATAGGATTAATATAAGTGTATAAATTACACTTTTTCCGAAGGGAATTTTAGGAGTAGTGCAAATAGATAAGACTTTGGATGGTTGATCGGAGTTCAGGCCCTTCCACTTTAAAGCTGCCACCAATGGACCTTTGGGCAAGACGCCCACTTCCCTCTGCTCCTTGTCATGTCCAGGTCATGGCTGATTCTTGCATTTGGAACACCCCAGTCCCCACCAAATTACTGGACAAACATTAAGTCCATTCATGCAATTAATAAGATTGTATTGTTAAGAAATTTTCCTTATTTTCTGTGTGGATTTTAGGGGGCGAGAAATGGTTAAAAGTTTGGAATTTGGACAAGCCATTTTTTCTCCAAAGGTGCCATGTCATGGCTGACCCTGCCCCCCGACTCAAGCCCCCCAAACTGAGGTACGCAAATCAAAGAATTTGCTGTGTAGTAACTAACGAATAAAGACTTCCTAATTTTTTCTCACCAATTCCGTCTGCTAACTTATTTCCACCCAGTTTTCCGTTATCATGCAACAGATACTCTAAGGGTAAAATTCTTACATGTGCATCCTCAGAGATAAATAAGGGCAGTAAAACAAACCCTGAGGAAACCACCCTCCTCCACGTACAAGGAAGTAGAAGGGACCTGTGATTTCTTAGTGCTGATTGACAGGTAAAAGAGCGAGACTGCAGCCAACTGGGTTCTTTAGGCTGTGGCATAGATGTACAGTTTGAGAGTGTGCGTGCGTGTGTGTGTGTATACACGGTCATACTTCAATGATAAGTTACAGCCGGCTTTGCCCGTCCCAGCTTGGTAGAAACTTGATTCTGCCTCGGCGTATCGACTGCGCTCTAACCATACCCTCTCGCTGTCTGCATGCAGAAGGTGACACAACCCGGTGCCTCCTTTCTTGACTCCGTTAGATTTCTTCTTCGTCTTGTCAGGTTTGGCTTTCTCGTTGATGGTCGTACACGGACGCTCGGCGCACGCCTGCGCTTGTTTGGGGGACGAATGCGGCTTGTTAACATTGTTTAGGTTTTGGTAAAACATCGCTTCGGCCCGGTCGTAGAGAGGCTTCTGGAACCACACCCCTTGGAGAAAGGCAGGCACCGAAGGCAGGCCATTGATGGGTGCTGAAGCAGAAGTACGAGGAGTCGGGGTTTGTGATAGATAACCTTCGTCTGGTGTCAAAGGGCTATTGGACGAGAAGCGAAGAGATCGAGGCATGGTGACTGAATCGGGGCGTTTTGGAGACTTTTCTTGAACACGCTTGGAATTTGAGGCGCTTGAAGCTGATGTGGTCCCATTTTGGCACTCTTGAAGCCTGATATAATAGTTGGTTTCCGCCCGCTCGTACGTTCTACAGTCGAACCATACGGCAGCGCGCTCCGAACACAAGCCGTTAAAGGCTGCGCCTGACAAACCACCTCGGACATCAGAGGGTTTGACCTCCACGTTGGAATTGACTGCGATTTTCTGTGGCATTATGCTGTGTCCGGATCAAAAGCAGGAAGAAGAGAAAAGAGAAGCAGAGTCACGATGAGTAAAGCGTTAGTTGTTAATTGAAGAACTTAAGAAGCACGGACGCACAGACAAGACAGCGCATGCAAACACCCCAAGGTGTAAACAAGGACAAGAGATTAAAGAAAGAATTTCAGATGATGTCTGGAAAACTACAGACTATAAGGTTTTAGAGACATGCAACTAGACATGCAACTAATGAGCTATTTATTAGAGATCGACCAATACTGATGTTTTGAACAAAAAAAAAAAAAGATACCAATACTGATTATTTGCATGTTTATTATTGATATTTATTGATTGTTTTACTTTTTTACTTCCTTCTTTTAAACAAAATGATGATTTCTAAACAAATTAATATAAACTATTAACTATAATAAATACTCCAAGTTGAGCAGAATTTATAATGCATATGTTGTTATATTAAATAAAGTCTATTAATTAAAGACAAATCAAGTTACTTTTACCAGTAATGCTGATGTTTACTCGCTACTTCTTGCGATGCAACGCAATAATGTCGATGCAATTCTTAAAAGGGCCACATGACGGCACTATGTAGGTAAATTTGGTCAGATCGGTCGATCTTTACCATGTATGTCTGTGTAATAAACATGATATTTCCAGATGGAAATACAAAAAAATTAAATAATAAAAAAATCTGCTAATAGGTATGGAAACTATTTAGAGCTTCGAGTTTGTGCCTTAAACCTAATGAAAATCTGAGAGATGTTGTAATGTTTCATGCAGTCAGTAATTTTGTACTGGGCGAAATACAAACCTGATGTTGTCTTACCTTTAGTAAAGAGTATCACAATAAGCAAGCAAACGGCACTAATGTGTGCTTAGATTGTTCTTCACCCCGTCGGCAGCAGGAAATAAACAAACAAAGCCAGAATGAGGCTTGATTTTATGTGATCAGGATATTGGCAGGATCATTCTGACAGGTCTCATGTATGCGTAGGGTTTACATTTGATCAATACTCATATAAACCAATTAGAGGTGTACCAACGGGGCAGGCAAGTCCGCCCCCCCCCCCATTTAAACAATCAGAAATGTCATTACTTAAATAAAATGGAGAACATATCTGCACCCCACCCCCAGCCCCGGTGTTACCACTACGTCTGCCGCCATTTTCAAACTAGCACAGAGCTTATGCACGCATTTGGTAATTTAAATGCAAACAGGCGTATCCATCTGGCAACCAGAAGTGTGGAAAAAAGCACAAAGAGAAGGAAAAGAGGAAACATGACAACATAACAACAGTAAGTGATGGACATACGATTGACTTTAGGAAAGATAAACGACAAATTTTCGCTGTTAATTCCAGCTTGGTTTCATTCACTTATTTGCAATAGTGGTAAAACTAGTACAATTACTGATCGGGTTACTGGGAAACATGTTAGCGAGATTTGCATTTAGCATCAGGATGTACTGTATTATGTGGTCTTTAGCAGGTGACAATCCATTTTTTGAACAATCCATTTCACAGCATCTGGTGGACACTTTTATCCAGAGCGACTTACATTTATCTCATTTATACAACTGAGCAATTGGGGTTATGGTTAAGGTCCTCCCAATTATTAGTCCAACACCTTAACCACTGTGCTACCACTTTCCCACAAACAAATAAACATAAATATATACACACACATTCCTAGATATATATTTATAAAACAAAAAAAAATTGCAAATTAATCAAATTATAGATATAATTAGTTTGATTAATTTGTTATGTTTTATAAATATATATCCGGGAAACAGATATTAACCACTATCATAGTATATAATAATAATTAATGATGTTTTAGAAAAGCCTCATCTATTAACTTTGCCTGGAGCCCCCGATTCATCTTGGTTCGCCTCTGAAACCATTCCACTGTCTCAGATGGAGGAAATGATTAATTTTCTTTAAAGCATCATTAATACCTTAATTATAGACCTCAAAAATCACCTCAAGCACTTAATTAGCTATTTAATACAGTACACGCATGACCATAAACACTTCTACTAAGGGTACCGCCAAAATATTAATGAACATAAATAAAATAACTATTATTTAAACATGAAAAGCTCGCAAATGTATAATTAACTGTGGGAAAAATATCCATTATTTTATTTATGGAATAAGGATTCATAAAGTGCGCATGCGCATTCGCTGAACGCTAAAAGTCATGACCAAGTGCGCTTGCGCAAGACATGATTTTTTCCTCCATGCTTTATTCTATTAGCTAACGCAGCTAACAATACTACCACTCCTAAACACTCATTCGTGACTCGAAAATGTTGCGATACTGGAAAAAAAAAACCCCGAAATGAAACTACGTTAGTGTCATATAAAATGTTTTATCCTGTACCTCCCTATGTGACGATTCATTTGGCTACTATCGGCGTGGCTGTTCCTTAAAAGACGCTGATTAATATAATTTATAAAATTAAAGAGTTACACATTTTAATTTCGAAAAAAAGGTAATAATAAAAGACGCATCGTAGTTAAAAATATATACACAGATACTCACTTTGTGATAAAATGAATTAAACGGTTTGTCAGAACCTGAAACGAAACCAGACAGCTCTGAGGTGCTGAAGAGAGCTTGGCCGTGTGGGCGAATCCATTCTTCACTTCAGGTAATGCCTACCGCGGTGTCAGAGCTCAAACAAACATTTAATTTGGTTTTGCAAAAAGATTGATAAGGCTAAAAAACGGAAAATCTTCATAAATTTACATTTACCAGTTTTCCTGTTAACTGAACAAGTAAAAATAATAGGTTTTGTAAAATATAGTACTGTATGAATGGAACAGTCCATCGAACTGGTTAAACCTCGCGAGAACTGACGAGGTAAAAATGTCGGCTGTCAATCTTGTTGGCCTTATACAAGATATTACCCTTTAATTTTATTCTTTGTAACTATTAAATCATTTAATATTGCATATTTTTATATGTGCAAACGTTTGTGGGCACATTATAAGCACAATCAGTGTGTTTTCCCTAAACTGTTGCCAAAATGTACACACTTATTTCAGATATCTGTATATAACATAGCATTAAGATTTTTTTTTTAAACCACGAGGCCCAGACACGTGTCCAGCATGACAATACCCCTGATCTCCATGACAACATGCTGTGTTCCAATGAGAACCCTGATTCTGACTTGACCCCTTTAAACTGAACACCTTTAGGATGAACTGGAACCCCGACTGAACCGCAGACCTCCTCACCTCAACATTATTGTCTGATCTCACTAATACGTCTGAATGATCAAATCCCTAGTCATGTGACTAAATCCAGTGAAAACTCTTTCCAGAAGTGTGGAGGTAATTATAGGAGAAAGAATCAGACTAGATCTGGAATAGGATGTGCAGAAAATACATAAGGATGTGATGATCAGGTGTCCCAATACTTTTAGTCAGTGTTCAGGTAAGTCATGGAGCAACTAGCTTATCTAGACAACAAGGGAAAAAACGTTTAATTTCCCAAATATGACATAGTGGGCAGTTTTGTTTGCTATAATACCAAAATGTCATTTTTCATTCCATGTCAAATAATAATAATATTATTAACATTATATTCATGTACAATTTATTTTACTTTAAATACTTTTAAAATAACATTTGCAAACACTAATTACAATAAAGCAGACAGCGATACAAAGACATAGTTTGTAAAATTAGGTGCGTCTACACTCCCCTAACTTCATATTCATTTGTAACTAATGTCTCTTGGTCCAATCTCTTTATGGTCCCGTCTCATGAGTTCTTTTTTTATCTGCGCCCGAGTTCTCTCGCTCGTTCTGTAGCTGCCTCCACGGCTCCAATGACGGCTGCCCTGAGCCCTCCTTTTTCCAGCGCGTGTAGTCCGAACACCGTGGTCCCGCCTGGAGTACACACATCTGCCTTTAACTGTGCTGGATGCTTCTCAATGTCCCGCAACAACCGTCCTGCACCCTGTAGAAACCGTACAGGCTGTAATTACATCAAGTTTATAATTATATATATATCTATATATATATATATATATATATATATATATATATATATATATATATATATATATATATATATATATATAGTATAGATAGATATAGATAGTATATAGATAGATATAGATATCTAGATGTCTATCTATCTATCTATCTCTCTCTCTCTCTCTATCTATCTATATATATATATATATATATATATATATATATATATATATATGTATTTTACACACTTACGAGTATAGTCTGAGCCGCAATACGCTGAGCCAGAATGCTCGGCATTCCCATTTTAACAGCTCCTTCAGCCAGGGCTTCAGCAAACACGTACACCTATGAACCAGAGCTGGATGTTACAATGTGCTGTGTACATGGGATTTGAAACCCAAGATGTGATCTGTACTGTACTTACAAAAGCCACACCACTGCCACTCACGCCTGTGTGGACATCTATCCAGGACTCGGGTCCGACTTCCACCAGTCCACAGGGTGAGAGAAGATTCTTCAGCAGAGAAGCCACGTCCTCCGTGACTCCTGTTCCACATGCCAGGAGCAGCGCGCCTTCCTGCAGCATGCACGGGAGATTCGGCATCAGACGCAGCACACGCGATCCTCTGGGCAACATCTAGTCGGAAACAAAAAAAAAATAAAATTTTTTTTAAAAATCCGCTTTCTTGGTTTTTTATACAGCCACCTGCCACTTTACCCACCATCGTCAACCTGGACTTTGTTCTAATGATGTTATATGTTCTATGCCATGATTGGCCAACTAACTGATTTACTGGTCAGTAGGTGTATATTAAGACAACAATATTTCTCACCCCCTCAATTGTTGCTAGGGTGACTCCGGCTGCCACGGAGACGACGATGTGCTGCGGCGTTATGTGTTGCAAGATTTCGCCCAAGACAATAGGGATCAGATGGGGTTTGACCGCCAGGAAGACCAGACGAGAAATCTGTGCAACTTCCTGGTTCGACTGCGTGACTGCGACTCCCATTGCCTAGACGCGGTGGCGTGTTAAATAGCAGTACATAAGCAGGTAAAGTAATACTGAACATGTGAATTACCTGGAAGCGGGAAAAGTTGTTTTTGGATGGGGCGCTGACCATCACATTAGACGCAACAACATCACCTAATATCACAGATCACACGGATGTTTAAAAAAAAAAAAAAAAACAACGACAAAAAAATCTGACGTCTACAGTAAAACCTGAAACTGTGTTTTATTCAGAAATAGACAGAGAAACTGTCAGACAGCTAAATAGATAGACAGATAGACAGACAGACAAACTGTCAGACAGCTGAATAGAAACAGACAGATAGATAGATAGATAGACAGACAGACAGACAGATAAACTGTCAAACAGCTGAACAGATAGACAGACTGAGACAAACAGATCAACTGTAAGACAGCTAAATGGATACAGACAGACAAACTGTCAGACAGCTGAATAGATAAAGACAGACAAAAAGACAGACAGATAAACTGTTAGACAGCTATATAGATACAGACAGATTGAAAAACTGTCGGACAGCTGAATACAGAAAAAAGTTAATTTTTAAGAAAGTGTGTAGTTCAGTGGTTAATTCAGAGGATCACCATGTCGTCACTGCTGGGCCCCTGAGCAAGGCCCTTACCCTCATCCACTCAGATGGGATAAAATTTCGAACACGTCGCTCTGGATTCGGACGTCTAGCAAATACTTCAAATATAACTTTGAACAGCACGCAGCACACAGTATTCCATCCTGCAATAACTTCTGACAACCACCAGGTGGCACTGTGACGCCAGCGCACAGGTTTGCACACTTTTCGTTTATTTATTTATTTAATTATTTTGCAAGATCAAATCTCGAATCCAGAACCTAAATACAAACGTGATTTTTCTATTATTTTAATACGGCGTCATTAAATGCGCTATAGTTGTTTATTCATTAATGATGTTATATACTGTAGGTACCATGTTTTAGGATGCCCTGCGCTACTCCATAAGCCATGTTTCCCGCTCCAATGAAGCCGATCTTCAGCTGAGCAAATTCGTCCATGCTGTACTGTAGGAAAAATTAAATAATAATAATAATAATAATAACACTGAACACGTGAGGACAGCTGGATTCACTCAGTCTCTCCGGAAGTTTAATATATTACACGTGTTAATGTTGGTATATAATACTTACAGCTGGGACCTACAAATAACCGGTTTATTATGTGTATAAACACACAGGCGTTAATAATCTGTCTCTAAATAATCACACAAACCAACCAAATACTAAAACACGTGTCATGATAAACGGAAGTAAGTTCTGTACTTCAAAACAAAAGTCCCAATAAGCACACAGAGTAACATTTAGAATAGATTTCAGCAAATCTTTATAATATATACTATACACTTAAAGGGTTATGTTAATTCCCAGACCATTATACAGAGTATAAACAAGCAACAGTACACAGACAGACAGATAGACTGTCAGACAGTGGAATAGAGACAGACAGATAAAATGTGAGACAGCTAAATAGGCAGACAGACAAACAAACAGACAGACAGACATGGATAGAAAGGCAGACAAAGTCAGACAGGTGAACAGATACAGACAGACAGATAGACTGTCAGACAGCTGAATAGATACAGACAGACAGATGGAGAGATAAACTGTCAGACAAAAAAAAGAAATACAGACAGACAGAGATAGATTGATAGACAGACAGACTGACCAACAGACAGATATACAGATGGACAGTCAGACAGCTAAATAAATGCTGATAGACAGACACAAACAGACATAAATAAACTGATAAACACAGACAAACCAACAGATTAGATAGAAAGGCCAACCAACAGATATACCAACAAACAGATAGATACAGACAGATTAAACCAGACAGACAGACAGACAGACATGAAAATCAGTTACACATCAGTTATACAAAGTCTCGCTCATTTAAACAGGACACAGAGTTTTACTTTCATTCATTCTGTCTATTTTCCCTCCAAATATGTTTACCACGAAAATAAGAAAAAAATTAAATAGTAAAAATTAAAAACCCTTTTAGGATCTTCTTAGTATATTTAGCATTTATCTTTCTTTCTTTCTTTCTTTTTTTTTTTTTAAGGTTTCGTTTTAATTTTATACATGCATTTCCTTCATGAAGTCGATCGTTCACAAAGTGTGTATTATTATTAATAATAATGATCCTTTGTTTCAATTTATTTTTGCTTTTTGCAATAGGTTTCTCGATCAGAAATAAATAAATAAATAAACGTACGTATTTAAGCCTTAACAGAATTTCCATCATGTGTGTTTAATATTTTTCTCTAAAATTTTAAAAAGTATAACAGACTTTTAACACCTCCGGCTCCATGTTTTGTAGACAGATAAGAGATTTAATCTGTAAAATCAACAAGGCATTTCACAAACCAAATAAATTAAACCTTCATTCATTCAGTTCCTGATTAAAAGTCAATATTTCTTAAACTCACCATAGAAATGATATAAAATATACATAAAAAAAAAATCACAAAAAACCCATTGTGTCATTCTTAAAGCAGATATTAAAGTTTTATTGTAGGACCCTTAGAATCATATTTCCATAATAACCGATGAACTATTTCTATAATATCATTATTATTATAATTATAGTGGAGAGAAATTCTTGTCTTAGAAAAACCCAAAGGAAAATAAGTATTTTGCCCCCAAAATCAGTACTTAGTTGAATCCTTTCGCCTGTGATTACAGCTTCAAGTATATTTCAGTATAATATGACAAATTGGATTGTTTTTCTTTTTACCCAGAATTCTCTACAGATCCTCTAAAGCTCTGTCCGTCTTCAGAGATTAATTTAAAGTTTATTCAGACTTTAGGTTCGAGTCTGGGAACTCTTACATTGTCCTTTTGAAAGGCAGACACATCGTCCAGTCTGAGGTCCAGACACTTCTTATCCATCAGATTAGGTCACCCTTTCAGTCTTTTTTAAGTGCAGGGTGTATTTTTATTACCAACAATAATAATAATAAAACTGTGCTGCTTTACAAACCTTCGCCAAAGTTCCCATAAATGCAATAGTGCAACTTTGCGTTATAAATTCCAGCCTGTGGTGTGGCAGAAAAGATGGAATTCTTCAGTTGCTCAGGGCTCATTTGCGTGCGATGGTGTAATTGGCCACAAACCAATCACAGGTCTCCTTGATGGCTGGTGGGGGGGGGGAGGGGGGAATAATTACAGATGTGGAATCCACTTTATTGTATGCTTGACATGATGTGTGTTTGTGCTTTGAATAAATAGAACAGTGGTTTTGAGAGCAGCTGGTACTATATGGGTGTGTGTGTGTGTGTGTGTTAAATACGTACCAGGGTATTATGGGTGTGTGTGTGTTAAATACATACCAGGGCTAATTAAATAACCAAAGATAGATAGATTATAATTGACATAATGCTTTTGCCTGTGTCGGTCTGCAGGTTTTTACCTTTGTCGAAAGGGGTGAAGGAGAAGTCAGGAAGGAACTTGCGGAGTTTAGCGTTGCTGGCTGTTTTCTTAAACTGTCCGTCGGCTTTACTCGTATCATACTGAACGGAAAAATGTCAAGGCTTATAGACATGGAGCTTTGACAGACTGGTAACAAAGCAGACAAAAAAAAAATCTGACTGGTTGTTGTTCATGTCTTAGACTAGTGGTTCCTAAATTGCGGTGGGGGCTACTTAGGGGCCATGGAAAGGCTAGTGTAAGGTCGGCAAATTTTTATATGGATCCACCAAAATTTCCAAGTATTTGGCCCGCAGGTGATACTTTTCTTTTCAGTCGTCGTCACTGCGAAGACTTACATTTATCTCTTTCATACAACTGAGCAATAGGGGGTTTAGGGCCTTGCTCTGGGGCCCAGCAGTGGTGGCTTAGTGGTGCTGGGAATAAAACCCCGGTCTTTCTGGTATCAGTCCAACACCTTAACCACTAAGCCACCACTCCCTTTGAGTTGCTTACGACTCTATACAAACCCTTCACCTGTGTACCATTAACGTTCAACGGAAAAGTCTTAGATCACCAAATGTGTAAGTGAGACAGTGGAAAAGGATACAACAACTTCCCCATTGAACCCTAAAGCTTTAACAACGGCATCTGCAGCCTCCTGGATGGACACTTCATCCTCCTCTCCCACTGGATGTTCAGAAAGAGAAACAGAGAGAGAGAGAGAGAGAGAGAGAGAGAAAGTAAGAAACGAAGAAAGAACAGTACTTATGACTAGGTACTAGCTTGTATTTTGTAGACTAATAATGTGTATCTTAACTGCTGACCTGACAATATAATAGGCTCCACCTCATTATATTCACGGAGTACCCAAAGGAAGAGACGAGCCAAATCCAGCGAATAAATAAACTGTCGTCGAGGACGGCCAGAACCCCAGACCTGCAGCGCTGTCTCTTCCTCTGCAACACAAAACACACAGCTAAAAACACACACATTTTTTATTTATACCCTTTTTTTTAATAAAAAAGGCTTCATTAGCACATAAGTTATCACACACTAATAACGGTACACTGTTTAAAAAAAAAAAAAAAAAAAAAAAAAAAAAAAAAATAATATATATAATATAATATATATATATATATATATATATATATATATATATATATATATATATATATATATATATATATATATATATATAGGCTTGTTAGGTTCTCTTACTTTGTGCTAGATAGGTCTTATGTATGAGTCCGGGGAGAACATGGCCATCCTCTATGTTGAAGTTGTCATAAGGACCAAACACGTTTGTAGGTATAACAGCAGTGTACCGTCGACCGTACTGTTGAAAATATGCTCTGCGGAACAAAACAAAACAAAAAAACCACACACACACACACACACAAAAGGTGGGATTATGTACTAACACATTATATAGTACAATAATAATAATACATTTACAATATACAGGAACATAACATATCCTTTAATGTGTGATCTTTCAGGCATCTGACTTACCTTAAATAGCTAGCATAGCCTACCAAGCATCATTAGCACAAACAATAGGACGGATATAGTCCTGTATAGCTAATAGCCTCAGATGGGCTTCATAAAAAAATAGTATAAAGAAGTCCTGGAAACTAGAACTTTATTAGTGACTAAACAAAAAAAAAAAGCAACCCCAAGTACTGTTTATTTCCGTGAAGCATGGCGGTGGCAGCATCATGTTGAAAAAACAGCAGTGAGGTTTAAAAACCTGAGGACCGAGACTGCGGCGGAGCTTTAACCTACTGCCGAAGTCAAAGTCTAGTCCTTAATCTGACTGAAAATCTGTATTTCTGCAACATCTAATTACTCACCTGTTGTGGACGTCAATCATTCGCTTTGCATAAGAATAACCGAAGTTTGAATCGTGAGGAGGGCCGTTATGAATCTGAAAACAGGCGGGAAAATGAGAGCCAGGTCAGTGAACACATCCGTGCACATTGTGTGTTTCTCTTGTTAATTTGCTTACAACAAAGTTTTAGGCCTATAATACAATGTTATAACAAATATACGAAAGACACTTCTGTTAAAACAAAACATATAACAATAATAAAATAGATGATTCGAAATCGACCAAAGTCAAAGTTTTTATTCTACATAAATTTCGCATTTCCTGAATCAAAAGTCCTTCAGATTAAGATTATTTCGAAAATTCTGACAAAAATGCTTTAAATTCTTTAAAAGATGCCAATTTAAAAACAAGTACTGACAAAAGAACGAGCGCACAGACCATAGTCTCATCGATGGGGTACGTGGTTTTGTCTGGGAAAACGCAGGTGGACAGGCAGGAAACAACTTTCTGTACGTCAAACTCGTGAGCCGTCTGCAGCACGTTGTCGTTGATGTGGACGTTGCTTCTCTAAAGGACAAAACAAACAAAAAAAAACATCGATCGGCGCGTCATTTTCAATTGTAATTATAGCGTCTGGTCTTGTAGTGTAATTTATTTTATCCCAGGGAAAATAAGTGTTTTAAGTTAAGCCTAGGGTTTGGCGATATGGTTAAAATAAAATCTCGATACTGCCAGCTTTAAAAAAAGTATCCCACAAAATTGTATTACGCCTATACTTCAAAACTTAATTAATTAACCCTGAGTCAAGTTCAGCAGTCTTTTTGTTTGTTATTGTGTAGCGGTTGCCTTGTGTTAGCACAGACTTGCATTCTAAGCTCAGCTCCTGCTACATCCATGGATGTTTATCTATGCCTAGACTACATATGTTACTGAATTCGATTAACCACATGATTTTTGTTGAAATTTTACAGATCACGGAACGATGATGTAAAACTCCAGTCAGGTTTTCTTGTTCACGTCCATTTTTAATGCATTACGACAATTTAAATCCGACAGTGTGACAAGCAACAATCGCAAAGGACTATTAAAAACCTAACCTAAGACGGGTTTCTTATTTCATAAAGACGATAAGATCTTAATGGATTCTGGGTTGTGCCGTAATTTAACCCTTTCCTGGGTTATGCTTAAAGAAATTAAGATGTAGGTGTTAGTATTGCGTTAATAGTTACGCTAATTAAAATAAGGATATTAGCATAAAAATGTGTGTGTGTTTCTCACCCAAAAGCTAAGGTTCTCTTTCATATTTTTAAAAAGGCCGCCCACCAAGGCTGCCAGATGAATGACGTGTGTTGGGCGATGTTTCTGGAACACAGCTCTGGTCTCAGCTACATCCCTAAAACAGGATAATATTTTAAAAATACAACTTTTTTTTAGTTGTAACTAAATAGCAAATTGTGGAAATTGTACTTTAGGAGAGATTAAATGTAGGCCTTATAACCTGACCATACTGAAGGGTATTGACCCTCTCCTCTGTCAGACCCTTATATGACATTACGCTTTTCCTTTTCCTGTTCTGCTTGATGTCAGCAGACGTCCGACATACCGTCAAACTGAAAATCTGACTACGCGAGACTAGGCTAGTCCAAAATCCATTCGTTGATGTACTTTTATAGATTTTTTTTTTCTATTTGAGAGAAAAAGGTCTTTTTTTTGTTGTCCAACTTTTGGACAAAACGCCCTTACATATTCGACCATCAAACATGTATTACGTGTAATATATAAGTATGTCTTTACATTAGATTGGCATCTTTGGATGAAAGAAAGATCCATTCTTCTCCTCTTCTAGGTCCTTCTTCTTTCAACACTTGCTCTATAGCTTTTCCTACCAGCCCACTGCCACCGGTCACCATCACACGCGTCTTCCCAGCATCTCCCTCCATCTAACATAAAGAAATAAAATCATAAAATACTTCCATTGAATTTACTAAACGAGTTGAAAGAAAAAGTGGATTGCCATCTATACGACTTCACAGAATTTCTCTGGAAACGTTCTTTTTTATTACATAGCCTAATACTATTGAAATAATTTACAGTATATCCTCCATACTTAAAAACTCTTTTGGGAATCTATTTTTTTGTACTTAAACCCCAAAGATCAACCTATACGAATTAAAAGGCATTTTTATTACAGCTATTAAATGGTTAAAAATCTTTTGGTATTTGTATAGGACAGCTAACATTTAAACTACTGCGGCAAATATCATCGACGCAGATGAACGCAACTTATGTGCGTTTACTATAGGGATTGGGTCACAATTTTCAAATATACGTTTAGTTTATTTATTTACAGTACATTAAATATATTGTGCGATTATTGTCTATACAAAAGTTATAAAAGCGACGTTTTTATGTAACCAGAGGGTGGCGATCAGGCCAACTGTGAACAGATTGCGTTCACTTCTTCATCCCAAACATGATAAATAAAAATAACGACGTTAAAATTATGTTTTTGTGTGTTTGGATTTAGCATAAAATCCAATCGTGATAGCTTGAGGCGATATTCATAGATGAGTCCATCAAACTGTCACAGCAATAAAAAAAAATGTAAATGTTTATGCTTAGTTTTTGAGATTCATTTTTTTTTTTTTAGCTTTTTTATCAGTGATTTCTGCTCATTAACGTACTGTTACGTTAATAAATGCAGTCATTGGATTCTGTTTATTATATTCATATATTTTAGCATCTGACAATAATCGTATGGCTTGAGTTAAGATAGAAATAAAAAGTTTATCATCATGCAGATTAAAAGCGTTAATGGTTTCTCTTTCCCTCTCTATTTCGAAGATCAAGGTTCAATTACCAGCACCACCACCTTGCCACTGTTGGGCCCCTGAGCAAGGCCCTTAACCCCCAATTGCTCAGGTGTATTGAAGATAAATGTGAGTTGCTCTGGATAAGGGTGTCTGCCAAATGCCGTAAATGTAAAGGTTTACAGGAGTTTACCCTAGACATGCAATTGTGTGTGTGTGTGTGTGTGTGTGTGTAAGAAAGGGGTACGAGTTTCAAATAATTTTCGAATAATTCCCAGCAATCTTTAAACATTATTTTGGCATAAAATACCCGTCCCTAGTATTTATTACTAGTTAATACATTACATCTCCAGCTACCGTTGCGTGCAAAAATATTGGCACCCCATAGCCAAAGTGTTTTTACATATTGACATATTGTTATAAACACTAGACAAATGATGATTATTTTTTTATTCTCAATCAAACGTACTGGTAGCAATTGACCATTACAAAGCTACAAACACACAAATTTTATCTTTTATTTTTGTTGTTATTTATTTATTATTAGGGTTTTTTTTAAATCAAAAAATGTATTTAAATCAGCTCAGAATGTGAAAACGATCAGCAATAAGACATTAACTAAATTAGTTTAAAATCAAAGCTTATCCTTTTTCCACCATACATAAAATATCAAATAAACAATCATCTGTGATTATATAAATAGTAAAATCGTAACTTAAATAAAAAGAAATATATTTAATAGGGTTAATTTCCCGCAGAAACACTGTCAGATTAATGCTAGCTAGAATCTTCCCAGACTCAGCTAGCTGACTAGCTGCCAGGATAATTAGCATTTAGCAAACTAGCTGAGCCGCTTCTAAATAAACAAATCTAATAATATTTGACACTTTAAATTTATGCAATGATGAAATAATTTAACGTAAACTAGAAGTGATACGCACAGACCACGTGACTAAACTACGGCGAAATCGGATCCTATGCTATACATAAAATTAATTTTTAAATTAAAAAATAAGCAATTACTTTCCATTACAAACCAAACGTTTATGTTAGTAAAATTTTTTCCAAAAGATAAAAACTTTTAAAATGAAATAACAAGGACTAACTTACCTTTCCGTGTATCCTTGATAAACACACCTCTCTATTGGCTATGTAAAGTTTACACGTCACACCCGGGTAACGCAATATCACGTGCTGGTAAGCTAAAGTTAGCGGGTACTGACATCTACTGGCCAGACCGCGCTATTGCATTACTGCAAGGAATCCCAGGATGGAATATTTTCCTGCTGCTCATGTAGTTCTTTCGATTTGCATCCCAGTTACAAGCTCTTTTTGCCAGAATATCATAAATGCCCTGGTTTTAGCATTAGAACCGTCTACTTAAATCACTTTAGAGGTTTTGGGGGGCAGTGGTGGCTCAAATGGTCAAGGCGCTGAGTTGTTGACTGGAAGACCAGGGTTCAAGACCCACCACTGCCAATCAGTTTAGTTTTGCAAATAAAAGATACTTAACAATAAATGAGTCATTCTTGATAATTCCATATAATGCAAATTTTGTTAGCATTGAAAATACAATAATTTAAAAGCAGGTGTATTTATGGGCTGAAGTTGAATGTTTCTTGTCTACAATCAAATGTTTCATGCATTTTATTCTTGAATTATACCTCTTATAATGGAGGCGATATTCTATTTACAGTTCTGGCACACATCCAGAGCAACTTACAATGATTAAATTGTTCTTAACCAAAGGACATATGGGTACGATGGGTAAATGTTCAGATAGATTTGGCAATTTAGTGTATTGATTGATTGTTTCTTATCCAACTGAACACTTAAGGGTCCTGAACCCCAGATCTCTTCATCTTAACATTAGTGTCTGATCTTACTAATACTAATGTGACTAAATAATTAAATCCCCACAGTTACACCCTAGTAAGGTTTATTACAGTAAGGAAGACTTAGATCTGGAACAGGATGTTTAACAAGGCTACAATTGTCAGCTGTTCAAATACTTTTGGTAACTATATAGTGTTTGATTAGCTTAACCTTCGTTTTTTGTTTACTTCATAGGGATACGACCATTATGTACACAAAGTGTGTTTGTGTTTTCCTAGATTATTACATCCTGCTGCACGTTGCGGTACGTCAAAAAAAAAGGAAATGACGTCACTTAAACAGGAAGTGTGATCCTTGAATTACGTATACAAACTAAACAACTGAGTTAATTAAATGTTAATTGCCAAAACCTTATGGCCAATTAACATTTAATTAACATTTTAGGCATTTGGCAGATGCTCTTATCCAGAGCGATTTATATTTATCAATTTCTTTTTATCCAACTGACCGGTGAAGTTTAAGGGGCCTTGCTTTTGGTGTCCAGTAGTGGCAGCTGGATATCTTATTTTTTTGTAGAACTAAAATACTCACGGTTCCTACATTGCTTTTAAATTTCTGGCCCTTATCCAGAGTCTCTTACATGTACCTCATTTATATATCTGAGCAATTGGGCGTTAAGGACCTCGCACAGAGGCCCAACAGTGGCATTTTGGTGGTGCTGGGAATTAAACCCACAATCTTCGGGGTGTGCAGTCCAACACCTTAACCACTGCGCTACTACTTCCCCATGACAGAAAACGACAATGCCCCTGTGCACAAAACTCTTGCACTGCAACAAGACTTGGTTAATCAAGGATGGAAAGAAACAAGTGTTTTTAGGTGTATTTAACCTAATTCATTACTTTTTGGGCTGAAAGAATCATCGGCTTACTTGGTCTCACTCATAATCTTGTACCTAAATAGAAACACAACAAACACAAATCAAGTGGAAACCCTTTTTTAGATAGTTGGACCTTATTATATAAGCAGATCTAAAGTAATTGATTTGATTAAGAGTGTTATGGTCAGGTGTCCACATACCTTTGAATAAACACTATATTGAACAAAGGTGCCTAATTTGTTTTTTTTTGGTTGAGTAATTATCAAATCTGGCAACATTGTATGTTGGCAACACAGTGTGGAAAACAGCGCCCTCTAGTGGGTGAAAACTATTATTTGCTAATCTATTGTTATTTATAAGCTTTCAGAAGGGGCAATAAAGAAAGTATTAGTTAATATAAAAAAAATACTTACTAATAAGTATATAATTAAAGTATATTAAGGACATAATGTGTCTAATAAATGAGTGGTTATGTATAAAGTGTGATAAAATATCTCATTTAAAAATAAATGTATATTTATACCTGTATATATTGCATACACATATACAAATGACATACATGAAATAATTTTTGTGTATGCAAGTTTGAGTGCACAGTTTAAAGACTGATCCCATTTAAAGTTTTTAAATAGTTTATTAAACAACGTTTAGACAGACTTCCCCTACTTTACAGAGTCACCATGAGCTCTCAGACCAAAAGGAGGGAGAGGGGATTTCATCCTGATTTCATGAAAGCAGTAATGCAGGACAGACCCGTAAGCAGGTTAATGTTCCAGCAGTGATCTACGTGTACATTTAGTCTTTCCTGTCGGTGCCCTTGGTAAAAGCTGTGTTAGTGTTAGTGTTTGTGATTGGTTGTGTATCTGTATGTGTGTGTGTGTGTGATGTGTGTGTGCTGCCCAGAGTATGCTGTTCATCATGATCCGTCCGTTTTTAATTCAAATCGACTTCCTTTATTTCAGCCTCCATTCGAATAATATTAATTTACTAAAATGTCAAGTGAATCTAAATTTTACTATTTTTTTTTGTTTACTGCTTTTATATATTTGTAATTTTTAAATTTTTTTTATGATAATATTGATGAACATTATTTCTATCACATTTAATGTGCAGATAAATAAAGAAACCGAACACTCAAACACTCGAATGAATATGTTTTTTTTTTTTGTCTGCCTTGATCCTTCTGCCTCTCCCTCAATATTTCATCCTTCTTTTTTTGCTCTCCTTTGCTTTTTTTAAGGGAAGTGAGGACGTAGTGCAAGGCGGTGTGTTGGTTTATTATTTAAAGCACCAGGCCTAATCTGTGTGTGTGTGTGTGTGTGTGTGTGTGTGTGTTGGGTTTCAGGGGGATCTTGTGGTGGGAAAGTTATAAGTATATGTGATTGTTATAATTATGTACGTGTCAGTATGTGTGTGTGTGTTGTGACAATTTTAATAAAAAAAAAAGAAAAATGAGAACAATAAACCATATTGTTCATACATACACATCAAGCACACACACACACACACACACACACACACACACACACACTCAACATGAGTCTGACAATTTGTTTGCAAAGGCAGTAGTTATAAACACCTGTTAAAATAAATACAAAAACAAATGGAAAGAATAAATTAATCATATAAAATCAATTTGACCGTTATAGACAGTTATATAGGTCAGTGAGATAAAAAAAAAAAAACACTCCGCACGACATTCGACACACAAACACACACAAAAAACAGCACTATACATTCACACCTTCAGTCAAACACGTTGAAAAATTAGAAAAGGGGCTCAAACGGTCATGTGCGTCATCGTCTACGCGTGTCTGTGTGTGTGTGTGTTTGTGTGGATAACAGAATCAGTTTGTGCTTCTGTTCTGCCGCCCGACTACTGCTTTTCCTGGCGATTGTGTTTTAAATGTGTGTGTGGCAAACGTGTCGGGGGAATAGAGGTGTGCGTATGTGTACACTATATGGCTAAAAGTTTGCAGACACCTCCCCAAGGACATCCACTTCAGTGTGTCCTCCCTAAACTGTTGTCTAGACGTTATTCCGTCACTGGAGCCCCAAACACTGTCCCATGATGCATGACAATGTCTCCGTGCACAAAACCCCTGATCTCCATAGAGACATGCTGTGTTCTGGTTGAATGGAAGATCCTGTAGTCCTTTTTCTGACTCAACCCCTTTAAACTGAACACTTTAGGGATGAACTGGAACCCCGTCTGAACCTCAGACCTCCTCACCTCAACATTAGTGTCTGATCTCAGTTATATTATTGTAGCTAAATGACCAAATCCTCACAGTCACATGACCCAATCTAGTGAAAAAAACCTGCACGGACGTTTAAATAGGTGGAAGATTAAGACACAATCTGGAATAATGGGTCGATGGTCAGGTGTCTTGATACTTTTGTCTATATAGTGTATTTGTATTCGAATATGTGTGGGTAAGGTGGACTATAGAATTCCATCCATGAAGCTGGTATCGAGGTGCTGAATTAGCACCCGGATGAAGCTCATCTCTTTGCGGGTGTTCTCAAAAATGATGCGCGGGTCATCAGAGAGACATCGCAGGCAGTTGGGGGCCATCACCATTGCCAAATTACTCACGTCCATTTTAGTGATCACAACGTTGGCAGGCTGAGCAAAAACCTGTTCAATCAAATAACAAGGAGAGAAAACCAGATGGCTGTAACCAGATTATGAGTTGATTTATGGATCCTAAAGATTTTGTATTATCTTTTGCGATCAGGCTTAAAAGGAAAATCACGTGAGCAAGAATGTAAAGACCTGTACCACAGAACTTTAAAAACATTCATCGAGAGTGACTCATTAACCAGCTGAGCCGTTTAAGCTTAAAGGTCTTAATCAAGGGCCCAGTGGTGGTAGCATTCTGATCACAGCCCAACACCTTATACACTAAACTATCACTTGCTATTACTGCTTATTGTTGTCTCTTTTTTACCAGCACTCTGGGGACATTATGGGACATTTTCATTTAGTTAATAAAATTCAAACACAGAATTTTATTGGTTGAATTTTATACAGACAACCCTTAATTTACGATATATCAATACCAATTGTTTCAGTTTTAGTAACGATACGACTGCGTGACCCGATGAAGTATGTAGAAAAATATTTTGACAATTTTGCACGGCTAAAGAAAACATAACAATAGAGCAATGCTGTATTACAGGTATCTAGGCACCTACAGCTACCTCGTGGTTCGTGTTCGCTCGGCCCAGTCGCGTATTTGTTCGGTTACCGATATTGTCGTTTCATGAAGTGACCTTGTTGCAACTTTTTCATAGAATATCCATGTAATAACAATAAATCGATATGAATCAATTCTAATGATACAATGCATGTATTCCAGGCGTAAAAAAAACGGTATGCTCGGTGTATCAGAGAGCTTGTTGTGTGACACAGAAGAAGTGATATACCTTATTAATAATAATGTAATAGCACCAAAGTTATAATAAAATATGATTTTGGAGCATTGTTATGATTGTGTTCTTTATAACACGGGACCGAAGCAAATATTCCCAGTGTGAAAGTTACCATACATACAGTATGTCTAGGGATGATTATACACTGTACTGATAAACGTTCTGCTGTAAAGGCTATGAATGAGGATTCTTATGAAAGAAACCATATCCATTTCTTTTGCTAATAGGACATATTGATTCTTAAATAACATCTTCTTTTGGGCTATAAGGATTTTCCTTACAGTAGAAATTTTACCCCGATGAAGAGGACTGACCTGTAAGAAACGAATGAGGTAGCAGAGCACCAGTTTATTGATGTGGGGAAGATTATGGATGACGCTGACGGCAGCTTCGGGACTGTCATAGTTAGAGATGCATTCTTCATAGTACTCGTGAGGAATGACTGGATCCTCCAACTCCCTGTACCACAGCTTTAACAGCGATGCTAATGGAAAAAAAAAAAAGCATAGAGGCAGAATTGAGTTGTTTTACTGTGTTAAAAAAAAAGTCAGAAGTGATACCATGTGATACAATGTTAGTGTATAGACAGTGTGGGGGAGCATACAATCAACACAAATTAGCAACATTAGTATTTGCTTGGAAGTTTTGATTAGCTATATCAACGTCAAATCGGCAAGATTGTGTGGGTCAGTTTGGGGAAGTGGTAGCGCAGTGGTTACGGTGATGGACTGCTAATTGGGTGATCAGGGTTCGATTCCCAGCACCACCAAGCTGCCACCGCTGGGCTTCTGAGCAAGGCCTGTAAAGCCCCAATTGCTCAGTTGTGTAAAAGAGATAAATATAAGGTTGCTCTGGATAAGGACGTCTTCCAAATGCCATAACTGTAAATTTTAATTAACTGTGCATTTTAATTAAAGTCGGAGACCCTTATTTAAGTTATTTGGTAGAATTCTGGTGGCTGCTGTCATGCTAAAGCATTCTTCTACCCTGAATCATCTTTAACTTTGGTAACTTAGTGGTTATGGTATTGGAATGATTGGTAGCTTGTGCACCATATTTCATCATCATGCTCCCATCACCATGCTTCAGTGGGTGTGTCAGTGTTTACTTTGATGAGATGAATTACAGACAAAGGGTTCTATTTTCCTGCAAGTCCTTTTGAGTGCCGTCCTTCTCACCTTTCTTATTATCAGAAAGTGTCAAGTATTCGCTACGACTTTACCGCTTTGTCCAATGAGTTTAGTCGACTTTAGCGAATCTTTTAGTGCCAGATTGCTAATCATCTCTAATGGTAGGGTTTTTTTCTTTCTTTGTTTTTTTTAATCCTGTGGTATATATATATATATATATATTAAATGTACCCCAACATATGGTGTATTTAAAATGTGCCTAGAAGAAAGTCTACACGCACCACAAATCCTTATTTTCCTCATGTTGTGTAGGCGTATATGGGGTTTGTTTCTTCTCTTTTCCTATAATGACTTTGGAGATCGGGCTATTTATATTCAGTGGGAAATGGAGCACTGCAATTGCCCAAGGCTAAAGTGTGTGTGCGCCTGTCTGTGTGAGTGTTTCGGTTAGAAAGAGCATTGCACTCGCAAAAAAGACAAATCTGTGTGTCTAACTCTGTGAGTAAGCTTTAAACATATATCATTTCCAAATAGGTTTTTAAATTTACTAGATAAATAGACAGTTATTTCTTTCTTTAGTAATAACCTGTTGATTTCTCACCTATGTAACCTTTAAGAATATATCGGAAATTACCCGGAATGTGTGGGTCCTCTAAGCCGGTTGGCACTTTCCACTGGTCCACCTGCAACTTCAGCGCATTTACTTCGTCTATATCTCCGGGCACCCTGCCAGATACACATTGACGAGCTATTAGTAACACATTCTTCCAAAGCATTTTTTAGTCTACAGCATGTGGTCCTGGGATTCAGAAGCTGACATGCAAGCAGCTATATTCGATTCAATGTTTTATTGTGTGTGTGTGTTTTTGGCTGTATGTTTGACACTGTTGTCTTATTGAAGCATCTATTTTCTCCCCAGATTCAGATTCCTACCTGCAGTTCTGTGTCCCCATGCTCCCACCACCGTGTGATTATGATGTTCTTATGCACTACTTTATCTTCTCCAAAGCTACATTATTGTCTAGAACTTCTACTTTATGTTAAGTGCAGCAGCTTAATCGTACTTTTATTATGTCAGTAGAAACAGCAATATAATAAAAGTCACTGCTATAACCCCTTAAAGAACACAAAGACTTAAAGACAGATTTTAAAACAGAAACTTAAATACTTTTTGGAATACTGAACAGTGTGATACCATACCTACTTTAGCATAAAGGTTAAATCAAATTAAAACCATGGTAAAAAAAATGTTCAGATTGTTTATTTATTCAATCTGTCATTAAATGTATTCGTTTATTCCATGACCAGTTAGTGTCACTTTTTAGGTGACGTATTATGGTTTTAAGATCTTTACATCTCACCTGAAAATACCCTCTGTTTGGTCTCCATTTAAGCCTAATACTTCCTCTGACAGACGGGTCTGAACCCATGGCAACTGCCTGTCAGGGTAGCGCTCCTTCTGAATTGCCATCACTTCTTCCAGAGAAGAGCCAAACATAGAGAGGTTAAAGATGGCATTCCGAGCATAGGCTACCTCCTCGATACAAGGCTTTTTCAAACCCTGTAAGAGAGAAAAAGATAGATATATAGACAGATGGATAGATAGATAGATAGATAGATAGATAGATAGATAGATAGATAGATAGATAGATAGATAGATAGATAGATGACTTGTAATTAATCATGTCTATGCAAACTGCCATTGCCTATGGCAAATAAAACAGTTAAGCTATTAACATACATTTAGAAACTAGACAGACTTATACTTAGATCTATGTACAAGAAGGTATCAAAAAGTTTCAAGACACGCCCACAGATGGCAGCACAAGGCAGCAGGCTGCAACGCCATGTGTTGTCATCTGTTGGTGTGTCTTGCAAATGTTTGATAACCCCTTGTATAGACAGCAACAGGCATCCTATATCCCATATCTGACAATGACCCCATATAAGACTCCTTCTCATTCTGGAAGCATATGATTGTCTACAATTATGATTTTCTGTAGCTATAATACTGCATGAGAATGCTCTTGTGCACATGGACATTTTGGAAATTGAATTACAGTATCTTAAATGGAATTGTATAGAGCCCTGACCTCAACCCAGTGGATCCTGTTGACTTTTACATAGAAAATGTTTTGGTCAGATTCAAAGTGTATTGATAAATCTAAAGACCTTTCATGACCTGAAGATCTTTGCAGGGAGTTCTTCCATTCCTTGGGAAAATCAGTCTGTCCCAATTACATGGTTTTCCGAGCTTGGACTGAAAGAACTTTAGAATTCTAACCTCAACCCCAATGAATACCTTTGGAATGAACTGGAACTGCCTCCACCTTCTTCATTCAACATTACCTCACTAATGATCTTGTAGCTGAATGAACACAAATCTCCACAGTCATGCTCCAAAATCTAGAGAAATTGTACGAGAACATAACAATGGGGACCGACTCCATATAAATGCTATTTCCTTTGGAATTGGTTGTTCAACAAGCTGATACAAATGTCATACTGAAATTACCACACTCTCTTTTGTTGATTTCCTTACTGTAGACGAAATATATTTGCTTGCTAAGATACTATAAGGTTTACTACAGTCAGGGTGAGCAACCCACGTTCCTCTAGTTTGTTTGTCCTGATTGTTTTCCAACTATCCCTTCCGTCCACTTTGCTGATTACCTGAAGCAGGTGGGTTCAGTCAGACAGAAGCTGGAAGATACCATCTCGAATAAGGGTGGAGTGAGGAAGGACCAAGTTAATTGATATCTACCAGCTTCGGATTGATTGAACACACCTGATCCAGGCAATCAGGCATTGCGTAGGGCATGGATCATTGGAAAAAAATAAATGTCTCTCTGGTGTTTTGTCAACTCTATTGAAGGGATGTCCAAACTCGATCTTGGAGGGCCGGTGTCCTGTAGAGTTTAGCTCCAACTTGCCTCAACACACACAAGTACAAGATCTTGATTAGTTGGTTCAGGTATGTTTTATTAGGGTTGCAGCTGAACTCAGAGCACAGCACCGGCCCCCCAGGACCGGGTTTGGTCACCCCCGCTCTATTGGCTGTTGTTTAATGGAGTCAAGCGGTTTGAGGTAATGTCACTCTCTCTTCCAATTTTGAAAGGAAATGCATCAACATGGGGAATAGAATCATGGCATCAAATCTATTTAAGCTACTGTATTTTAGAGTCCTTTGTATTTTAAACATTATTAAAATAAAGAAAAAAATGCTAATGTTTAATACATTCATAAATACATAGACTTGCATTGGAAATAAAATCAAAGGCACCGACCTTTTTTGCGCCGGTCAACGCAGCTTTTTGTAATTTTCGGTAGCAGTACTTCGCATAGCTGCTGACAGCCACTCCTACAGTCACATGGATAAAAACAAATGCTGGTCACAACAAATAATGGCAAAATTTGGTACAATCTTGATACAACACTTGGTATGGCCACTGTACAGTAGCTGTGCTCAAATCTGTGGCTGGCTATTACCTTTGGTGTCGTTTAGTGGATCGATGTGTCTGTAAATGTAACCTTCCAGGTAGTTGTGGAAGCGCGGTGTAGGAGGAAAAAAGGCCAGACAAATGGCCATAAGCTCCCAGCCCCTCTGTAGGCTGTCATAGCGGAAGTTCTCTGTGGTTTGCCGACACAGCTGAATGTAGAGCTCGTCACGGAGACCCTGGTTGCTCCAACCGCGCACTGCAATTTCCAGAGCCACAGCCAGAGGTTCGCCTTTGCCCTTCCTGTCACCCATGTAGGTCTGGATGAGCTTGAAAAGATCCACAGCCTCACGCTTGACCATACGATCCATCGTGTGAATCATGGGCTTTTTGATGGGCTCACTGCTCCAGGCCAACATGTTTGCAATAGATACCTTTCTTCTGAACAGACCCTGAGGAATGAACATAGATAAAAGACAGCGTGTCGATTTTTCACAACTTTTATTATGGTGTATTTGGTTCTCTGACATCAACATCAGAATCTTAGTCACATTTTCTGTCTCCAAACAATTTATTATCTCTAAAATCCAGTATAATCGTATGTAGAGGGTTGGTACCTGTGTATGTTTGCTAAAATGCTTTGATGCCCAGTTCTCAATATCCGTCTCGGAGGAAGGCTTTCGCAAAGAAAATTCGGGAAACACACCACAACTAGCACTGGGCATTATGTTTCGTGCGTTTCGACTTGCTTCAAACTGCGAGCATGCACCAAGATCTTCCGACTGTAAAAGAGAGAGAGAGAGAGAGAGAGAGAGAGAGAGAGAGGGAGAGAGAGAGAGAGAGACAGAGAGGGAGAGAAAGAGAGAGATAGCAGAGTTATAAACAGCATTATAAAGACATACAAAGTGTGTTTGAACCTCAATGTGCTGAAAGACGAAAAGACAGACAGAGAAGGAAAGAAAGAAAAAAAAAAAACAGACTGAGAGGCAGTGGAGACTGAGGGTCTAAAATAAGTCTAAAAAAAGAATTCTGTAGCAACGATTTCTCCCTCAAACTGAAAGTCTATAAAATAATATTCATTTGCAAAAAGCTCTACATATTAAATAATACAGAAAATGCATTAGCATGCGGAGAAAGTTCTAGCCGTATGTCGTATAAAAATAATTATAAAATATGTATTTTCAACCAGTCATAAGTCACCTTATTGTGTTTTGTAGGTCTTTGTAAAGCCGTTTTACAGTTTCTAAAAAGCTATGACCTATTAATTTGGAACTTTCCTCACTGTTTGGATGAATAAAGGTTATCTTATCTTGTCTTGTCCTATCTTGTTCTATTCTGTCCTGTCCTGTCCTGTCCTGTCCTGTCATGTCCTTTTCTATCCTATCCTATCCCTATCTTTTCCGGTCCTATCTTATCTCATCCCATCTCATCTGATCCTATCCCATAAAAAGGTTTAACGGCTTTGTTTAAGGCTCCAGCAGTGGCAGCTTGGTGGTCCTACTGCTTAGTGGTATCTTAAATGGTTACGGACCTGGATTCCTGACCCTGGGCTCTGGGTTAAAGCTTTAGCAATTTCTAGCTGCCTGAAGCCTGAAATTGAAGTACAGTATTTTACCGTGCAGTAATGTATATGTGACAGATAAGGGCTTCTATTCTATTCTATTCTATTCTATTCTATTCTATTCTATTCTATTCTATTCTATTCTACCTTAAGTACCTTAACCACTGCACTACCACTTTTAATAGTAACTGTTACAGAGTCTCTCCTGTTGTCAATCCTACTTTTTTATCATCAGACTATCAGCCTAACCTATAACATAAACCGAATTAATATTAGTCCTTTTTTTGATACTTGTTTAGAAATTTGCTTTTAAACTTATGGTTACAAAAACAACTTTAGAAACATAAATGTCACTAGAACATAATTTATCAAGAGTTTGCGATTACAAGTCTGTGGCCTGCTAGGAGACTTAACATACGAGTATATGTTAATGAATACCATTTCGCATTTCATACCGTAACTGTCCGGCTGGCTCCCTGTTTCATTTTCCCGACGGCCGAATGAATACTTAGTTCTACTACTTACATATTTAATTATAGCTATAGGCATGAACACATGAACAGATGATGCACAAATACGGAGTAAATGATATTGTATACACTACATGACAACAGAAGATGAACTGCGAAACATCTGAAACCTAAATCTAATTCTAAGATCAATTCTCTGAGATCAAGACTGGTGTAACAGTAGTAGCTAGAGGTTTTTTTTTGCTAGAGCAGCTGTGTGTGTGAGTTTAGAAGACAAAAAACTAGCGGGAACACTGGAATGTCAGATAGCTCTAAAATAAAGAGACACTAATGAATGCCTGGCACGACAAACAGTGCTTTCAAATGAGCCTCTGATTTTTCACACCTCTTCTACTCTAGGCTGTGGTCTACAGAGTGTATATTTTCAAGTGTATGTTTATCAGATATTCGTATGTATATATATATATATACATATATATATATATATATATATATATATATATATATATATATACTGTATACTAACAACAGGGTATATAAGTGTGAATGTAATATATATTCATATATAATTATATATATAATATTTCACATAATCATATATACATCCATCCTAATTATTTTTAATCAGGTCATGAGGATCTGTTGGAGTCTATCCCAGGTCATCAGTCCAACAGACATCAGTACAACAACCCCACACACAATCACACTCACCCCTATGTGCAATTTAGAATCACCAGTCAATCTAACATACATGTTTTTCGACTTTATGAGGAAACCGGAAAACCCAGAGTAAAACTGTATTTGTAGGGAACAATATATATTATTATTTTAACCAAAGTATGATTTTTTTATCTGTGTGTTCTACCTGTGAGGGATGCAGGTAAGGCTCTGGTGATGCCAGGTTGGTTTGTACAGACAGACTCTTCTCTAACAGCGTTTGAGGAAACGCGAGTCTGTCCAATGTAGTACGCTTCCAGTGGCCATCCTGTTGGGCCAGAGCTTCATCTTCGCTGAACGCCCGTACCACAGGCCCTGGCAGTGGCAAGGGTGTTGCCCCATCACTCTCATATCCGTCCTTGTTACCACCCCCTAACGCACCACCTCCACGCTGTTGCATGAGCTGCTGGGCTTCCCAGGCGAGTCGTGCTTGTGTTTGTATTGATCCTACTCCTGCAGCGATAGTCTCTCCCTCCCCTCCAGGCAAGGAAGGTTTGCGATTTTTACGTTTTCGATTACCACCACCATCGTGGCAATGCTGCAGTGTAAAAGACCCACCATAACACATTCCAGCAGGTAGCCCACCCTGTGCAGCTTTTCCATAAGTAAAAAAACGATCTGTTGTCCGGAACCTGGGCGAGGACCCTGACTGTTCGACATACACCAGCTGCTTGACATACTCCCGCCCTGCTGCGCTATACTCCCGCCCACCAGAACTATAATCACGCCCACCTGAGATGTAATCCCGTCCGCTAGAGCTATAGTCCCGCCCTGCAGAACTATAATCCCGCCCACTAAAACTGTAGTCCCGCTCTGGCTGGTTGGATATCTTTTCAGGGGTGGAGCCTCGTTGTCTGGTCAACACCAGTTGGCCGTAAGGGGATGGGCTCTGTTTAGGGGAATGGTAAAGGCTGGGCTTGCGTGCTGGTGACCTGTCTGAGGCATAAAGGCCAGAGTCACAATGCATATCAGGGGGTGGTTCTTCATAAATGGGTGGGGACTGATACTCTGCAGGAGGCTCCTCATAGAGTGGAGGTTCATAAGTGTAGCGTGGCGAGGGAGGCTGAGAGTCACCTGAGCAACGCCTCTGAGTGCCACCAAAATCAGCTCTCTTAAGGAAAGGGGACTGTGACTGGCGACGGTCAGGCAAAGCGTGGGAAGTGGTTTCTGCCTCAGGAAGGGTATTACTAGATGATCGTCTGGATCGGGGGGAGGAACTGGAATAGCCGTTGCCTTGTGACAGGTAACTGGGCTCCCTGTCAGAGACTTTAATCAACATCCGGTCCTTGCTTGTTGTCCCCCATCTGAAACTGATGAATAAAAATAAAGACATAAAACGTTTTACATCACTGACATTATGATGCAATAAATGATAAACAAAAAAGTGTGTGGACAATAGATAGTCTTACCCATACTGATATATAAATATCTTTTATATATCAACTGTTTGCTGTTACGCGCCAGTGCAAAATGAAGACACATATCGATCGGAAATGGAATAAAACATGAATGGATTCCGACATAACTGTTCATATTGCAAATTACCGTTTGCATCACAAAACATCTGATCTGTATCGGATTTTATACTATATATGAAAGTGGCACAAATTGGAATTGAAAAGATCAGATTCCATGTGGTTTGTTCTGTTTACACTGAAAAACGGATCTGAATCACAAAAATTTGGGCCATATTTGCCTGTAGTCTGAAAGTAGCCTAAAAGACTCAAATCCTCTTCCAACATGACAATGTCCCTATGCAAGTCCCTGAGCTCCATGAAGACTGATGGAAGTGGAAAAACTCAGGTGTTCTGTACACTGACTCTGACTCAACTCTATAAACTGAACACCTTTAGGATGACTTGAAACCCAGACTGCACCCCAGACATCCTCAACATGTGTCTGATCTCATTAATACTATTGTAACTGAATGATCAAATCCCAACAGTCACATGACGATGTAAGGGGTAGGTGTCCCAGTACTTTTGCCTATGTAAATTATATCAACTCTTCCTTATTTGCTATCATTTTATTAATGATTTTAATAATTGTACTAGGAATAAAGTGTTTTTCAGGATGGTAAAATTCACTTTTAAGCTTAAACACACACTCTGAACAGAACACTCTTGGGCTTAAACCATATAAAACTTTGATGAATCCGATCCATTGTCTATATAAATGCAGGAGTTCTTGCCAGGGATTAGAGTGTATAGAACCGGGCTTTGCCCCCGGGTATTAACGTAAAGCAGTGGAACAGTAGTCTGAAATCAATTCAGCACTTTCTTACAGCCTGAGAACTCCCCATGACTAGACCTGCTGACACGGCCAAGACTGTGTCAGAGAAATTGTGTGTGTGTGTGTGTGTGTGTGTCTATCTGTGGTGCATTTAGAACTTGGGAGGCTCATCTCTCGTGCACTTTCTCTCTCTCTCTCTCTCTCTCTCTCTCTCTCTCTCTCTCTCTCTCTCTCTTTGTAATTCCATTTTTCTTCCCAAGAAAAAAGCTGGTAGAAAGGGACCACTGTTAGTCTCTGGTCATAAATAATTCATGATATCTGAGCTGCTAATCAATTTACACATTCTTTCTCTCGCACTCTCAGCCTATCTGTCACCCACATTCAGCGAGATCCTGTGTGCCCGGATCTTTATATGAGCGTGGAAGCAAATTAAATTTTTAATCTATTAAATCCATTAAATGTTGAAAAAAAAAGACATTTTGTAATTAGAAAGATAGGCAGAGAGACAGACATACAGATAGATAGATAGATAGATAGATAGATAGATAGATAGATAGATAGATAGGCAGGCAGACAGACAGACGAACAGATAGGCAGATGTCTGGACAGAGACAGACAGACGGGCGGGCGGATAGATGGACAGACGGACAGGCAGATGGACGGACAAAACAGACAGACAGAGCGATAGATAGATAGACGGACAGGCAAACAGCGGGACAGACAAGACAGACAGACAGACAGACAGACAGAGAGAGAGACAGACAGATAGATAGACAGACACGCAGAAAGATAGAAAAAGAAGAAAGAAAGAAAGAAAGAAGAAAGAAAGAAAGAAAGAAAGAACAACTCTACATTGTACACAGATGATAGAAAGATTTCCAGAATGTTCCACAAGCTGTCCGGTTGAAGAGATTTTCTTGAGACAGAACGGTTTGCAGTTTTTTCGTTAGAATTTGTGAATAAAATTTTTTTTTATTATTATTACTTTTATTTGTACTCATTTTAAATGTAATTTTTTAAATACGTTTTAGGATGTAGTATTAGGGCGGTGACATAGAACCAGAATGTATAATTGCATTGCGTTCCTTAACATATGACACACACACATACACATTTTTAGATGTTTAAGATGCCACCACACACACCCTAAGCCATATCTATACAGTACACACTGCATGTTGCTGTAACTGTGGACGACTGTAACTGTGGCCACTTTGAACAGTAAAATCTTTCATAGGGAGTTGAGACAGCAGAATAACCCTAACCCTAACTCTTTTTTTACCCCACTGCATGAACAGGGTCACACTGCTTCCGCCTTTGTGTAGACTTATGTTATTATTATGTACCCTCAATTCATCTTGAAGGTTTGCATTGACCGAGTTAAACTTTTAACATATTTTTAACTTCCTTTTTTTTTTTAACTGAGGAATTAAGGGTTATGACCTTGTTCAAAGTGGCAGGCCCAGCAGTGGCAGTGGCGGCTCAAATGATTAAAGCGATAAGTTGGGTTCAAGTCCCACTGCTGCCAGTCTGCTATCATTGGGTCCTTAACCCTTCCTGCTTCAGGGGTGCTGTATCATAGCTTCCCCTGTGCTCTGACCCCAACTTTCTAAGAAGGAATATGCAAAGAAACAAATTTCACTCTGCTGAATATGTGACAAATAAAGACATTTACATTGGTGGTGTTGGGATTTGAACTTATGATCTACCGATCAGCAGTCCAACACTTTAACCACAGCACTTTTATTTCCTTACATGTAGTACTTGTTGTAAGTTTGAGGTCAGTTTCTGCCTATACTCAGACTGTACATTCAGCGATCGTGCGTATTAGTTTTAAACGATTAATCTTGACTGTTTGGTTTAGGATTGATTAAGTTGGTCTATCTGTTCTTTCTCTCACCTCTCCCCCTCCTCTCTAGCTGCCGTTTTATCCTCCTGCTCCTGTGAAGACGTGGTGCTGACAGCGCTGCGAGCAGGGCTGCTATCAGCCGATCCTCCGATCATCGAAGCGACAGGAAGCGGCGTGTCAGTGTTCTGCTTGAGCGTCTGGAGCTTGGCGAGAGGGATGATGTCACATTCGTGTGGGCGGTGCCAGACAGTGCGTTGGGTGGAGGCATTGTAATAGTAGAAGCGTGAGGTGTTTGAGTCGAACAGCTCCCACCACTGGTCTGGACCGCTGCGCTTGATGTTTACGCCGGCTGGAGCGTCCCACACACATTCGCCCGTCAGCAGGTTGGCGTACATGCGCTCGCGGGTGCGAGGTTCGATGATCTCCACCCATTCTAACCTAAACAGAAAATCAACAAAGCTGTCTTAGTGTCCAGCTGGGTCTCCCTCGGGACAGTAAGTGCACTGTGGGTTAATTTTCTGATCTACACGCATGAAAAGTCATGATAATGGAAAACACAACGAAATAGCTGGCTTAATGTCAAGGTGAAGGCAAGTGAGTCATAAATTGCTGGATGATACAAGCAGTCTTTCTGCTTTTCTGATTAGGGCCCTTAATCCACTTAATACCGTATGATCCTTGAGTTGAGTTCGGATCAAATTAAAATAAAATTTTTCAGAAATGACTTTTTAACATCTCAGACAAAAGAGCTTATGAGGCTTATGGAAAGCCAAAAGTGCCTCATAGAAACAAATCATTGAAAAATGTATCCTAATTTATTCATTCATTCATCTTTTATACCTGCTTTTATAACCGCCTAATTCAGGGTCAAGAGATTCAAGACATTCTGGGAGTCTATCCCAGCCGTCTCTAAAGGGTGAAAGGCAAGAGGGGTACATTTACAGCATGTGGCAGATGCTCTTATCCAGAGCGACTTACATTTATACAACTGAGCAGTTAAGGGCCTTGCTTAGGGGCCCAGCAGTGGTGGCTTGGTGGAGCTGGGAATCAAACCCACGATCTTTGGGTTAATAGTCCAACAACTTAACCATGAGCCACCACTTTGGGTACACGCTGGACAGGTTGCCAGTCCATCACAGGGCCACACACATTTACACTCACTCCTATGGGTAATTTAGAATCATTAATCAATCTAACATACATGTTTTTGGACTGTGGGAGGAAACTAGAGAACCCGGAGTAAAACCCACACAAGCACAGGGAGAACATGCAAACTCCACACAGAAAGGCTGTATCCTAATTGCTATTTATATTTCCATAAGAAATCCTTTAACATATACATTATTTATAATTGCATTAATGCACAAGTTATTATTTATTTATATTAATTTCTAATGAGCGAGGCAAATTGCCCGTTCCAATTTTTACAACCCATTTTAATCAAATCAAATTTCTACTGAAACACCATTAAAAAGCATTAAAAATAAATTTTAAAAAGTGTTTTGGAAAACTGACTTACATCCAGACAGAAGCTAATTTAATCCCGCTAGATGTCTGGAGTGTAATGGATGGTTAAATCAGTGAGCAGTGAGTGCATAGACTGTTAATCAATATATTGTGACCTAGTGAAGGGCAATACGATCAGAGTGGTTAAAAAACCCTAATGAATACTTACACATGCTTTCGAATCTATAGTTTATTAACCATGCAAATGCAACGGAATGATCGAGTCACCTGATCTTATTCTAATAGCAAGAAATCTCTGTGGTATAGTTCAGAAACCGAATAACTAACCAAACGTAATTTTAGAACATGTATGGCTGCGCTTGGCAGCATTATAGCACAAAATGTATAAAGCAAGAAATCCCCATTGAAATGAATGCAATAGCATTTTCAACATACACCGGTTTCAAATTCCTTTAGAAAATTCTTCAGATATTTTAATACAATTACTAATAAATTATAATGCATTCGACTCCAAATTCCAAATTTCAGACTCAGCAGTACAACTGTAAGATTAAAGAATTGACAGGTTTTGGATTTTAATTGTTTGTCTTTATTGCTAAGCATATAATAATAATAATAATAATAATAATAATAATAATAATAATAATAATAATAATTTGCATTTTGCATTTAAATTCTAATTGAACTGTAAGCCAGGGGCAGTTCTAGACCTCTCACGAGGTTCTTATTTTAGCCCCCCCTAAAACTAATAACTATCAAACTACCAACTACCATGAATTTTGGTATAATATTTCAATATAAATAAATTTTACTAAACTACTAGGACGAGCGCAGATAAGCAAAAGAAATCACTGTGCTGTACTAAATATATATGACAAATTCATATACACATCTGACAAAAGTCTTTACAAGCATTTAAGAAGTCAAAAGGACCACATAGAAACCACCATATGATATATATCTAATATCTATATGTTTGTTAATTTACATATTTATTAATATATAGTATATTATTTATAGTTACAGTTCGCATTAATGTATTCAAATTGAATTATTTGTTAAATACATTACATCAGATTAATTTTGTAGATTTATCCGTGCAGTTAACAAAGACATAATTGCTCCTGCCAGTTGGTTAAGACTTGTCAATAAAATATCTCAGAACAAAAGCCAGTTTGGTAAACTCACGTAAAAATATACTGCATAGTTTTTAAAAATATGCTCCAAGATTCTTGTACAAGCATCTACAACCTTGAAAAAAATTACAAGGAAGAGAATTTAAGGATGTTAGTCCCTTGAATGCTTGTGTAAAAAAATTTCAGTGTCTAAGCAACAACATAAAAAAACTGGTCGTAGCACTTAGTACAGCCTGCACACTGACCGCTAAAGCCTGCAACTGTAACAAGAGGAAAACTTGAGTGAAATATGATTTGATGTTAAGTTTCTTTGGATATGAGAAAAGGAATTGGTTCCAGATCACCTAATGCAATCAATTTACACCTACAGAGAAAAGACGCTTAGACTAGAAGACCTACAGGCTTCTGAATACTTAGCTGATGTAGACTGTATACAGCTTACATGAGGTACAATGAAGATGTTATTACCACAAACTCATTACGAAAGTGAATAAACAGCCTAGAGTGCTAATGCTAACTCCATTCAGCACACTGAAGGTTCTAAGGCAAATATCTGGGTACATACAGTAGGTGGGAATGTGGGGTGCATTTTCTTTTTAGGGGCTAGGGAATTATTTTGACTAATGCTGACTAGAACCCTAACAAGCAAAGATGTTTTATTTATTTGTGACAAATACATTCAAATTTGATCAGGTTTTTGGGTTGGCTGCCATGACCATGTGGTTTATTTCCACCTGAAGTTTATCTATCCATCCATCCATCCATCCATCCATCCATCCAATCAGCTATCGAGCCATCCATCTAGTCATCTATCCATCCAGCCATCCATCCATCTATTTATCCATTGTCTATACCTGACTATTCTTAATTAGGTTCATGGGAATCTGCTAAAGCTAATTCCAGCTATCATTGGATGAAAGGCAGGGGTAAACAACCATGGACAGGTCGCCAGTCCATCGTAGGACGACAAACAGACAAACAACCACACACACTCACACCCACTCCTATGGGCAAAGTAGAATCATCAATCGTTCTAACATACATGCTTTTGAACTGTGGGAGGAAACCAGAGTACCCGGAGTAAACTGTATAGATTCTGGGAATTGGGTGCTGGTAGCAGATAGATTATTAAAGATAGGGCAAGATAGATTATTAAAGATAGGGCAACTTTGAAAAAAATGGATGCTAATGGGCAGGAGGGACCGGGTGAGATCATATACCGGCTGGCAAAAGAACTCCTCTAAAGTCTGATTGTCTGCCAGGCACAGACGTGTGAATAAGCTGTTAAAGGGAGTATGGGATCCTCTTCAAGGGATGGATAGACCTATGCTGTTATACGTACTTAATAAATGTTCTGAAATTATTTCGAGAAAATGTTATTAGAACAATGTCATCAAAAATAATTAACTTCATAAGAATGTTCCAAGTACATTGTCCAAAAAACATTGTCTCTAAACAATTTGAGAACGTTGATGTTATTCGTTCCTGATAAATGTTATTAGAACAGCATTCTTATGACATTCATTGTTAATGAATTTTTAAAAAATGTTTTGAGAAAACGTTCATAGAACAATGTTCTTGGAACGTCCTTATGAGGTATTTCTTCTTGATGAATGTTTTTAAAATGTTTCAAGAAAACATTCATAAAACAACGTTCTTGAAACGTCCTTTTGACGTTATTCATTCTTGATGAATGTTCTAAAAACGTTTTTAAAAAACATGATTAAAACATGTTCTTAGGACATTCTTTTGACGTTATTTGCTCTTGATGAATGTTCTAAAAATGTTTCGAGAAAACATTTTTAACACAATGTTCTTAGAACATCCTTATGTTGTTGTTCATTCTTGATGAATGTTTAAAAATGTTCTCAGACAACGTTCTAAGAACAATGTTTGCGCAACACCCTTATGACTACTTTTTCTTGATTAATGTTCTGAAAAGATTTTAAGAAAACGTTCTTAGAACAACGTTCTTGGACCGTCCTTATGACGTTATTTATTGTTTGATGAATGTTTTAAAATCGTTTAAAAAAAACTTTCTTAGAACAATGTTTTTTGGACTGTTCTGAGAAAGCGTTTTTAGAACACAAGCTGTACCTTTTCACTGTTGACGATGTGGAGGTGAATCACATTCAACTGCAACTGACAGTAAACTAATCAGCCTCTCTGTGCCATCCTTAGTGTACTGTTTAACAGGAGAACTTGGATGCCTGCAATGAGGTTGCCAATAAAAGTCCTGAGCTGGCAGCTCTACAGTGACCTTGTTGTTTATGTTCTTTTGTAGTCTTTAAACAGTACAGGGGTACCCCTGGGTGTATTATGGTGTGTCAGTTCATTTGTCAGGGTCTGTCCATGTCTGGGAGACAGTGGTGTGTCTTATAGCGAGTTCACACCGCATGATTTTCAAAGTCGTCTGATTATCGCTGTTTTTATACGGCTCGACTATCTGGGCTAACATTCAGTCGCTGCTGTGTTCACATTGTGTGATGGAGCTGCAATAGGAGGTTACGTAACACTAAGTTTCCGAACCAAATGCACGTGAGAAGTAGTAAGGAAATAATGCAAGATCTTGAGACTGGAAAGGTTATGTAAATGGTAGCCCACAAAAAGTTTGCTATACAAACGGTTTGTGTGCTGATTTGAAAGTCTGAAAAGTCCGAAAAAGAAAAAGGTCAAAAAAAGATATTGTGGTCTGGAACTCGTCCCTGAACATCCCGCTAACCCTTTACCTTGCCCTATCATTGGCTGTGGGTCACACTTCATTGCATTTTCCTTTCCTTTCCTTTCCTTTCATTTACTTTTCTTACTTTCCTTCATTTTTCCTTCCATTCGTCCCTTTTCCCTTTTTTTATTTCCTAAATTTTCCTTTCTTCTTTCGATCCTTCCTGCCTGCCGGCCCGCCTTGGCGTTTTTCACAACACCTTCCTTGTCCCATGTTTCATTTTTCAATTCCGCCCACTAGATTTCCTCTCACACACCACATCCAAACACATATATATACATATACATTAATGTCATTCCTTCGCTGTGTGTTTCAAACAAAGGTCAAACAACATGCTGTGTGTTTAGGTTAAAAAAGGCTGGCTTCAGGGTGACGGGCGAAAGACCCAGCTAATCAAGAGACAGGAATTGCTAGTGTGTGAACATAAGATTTAGATTTAATTTATTTATTTTCCCCCCAAAAATCATATAAATGCAATAAATCAGCATAATATAAAAGCTATGAAGATCATTTATGCCACACAAGCAACGGCAGAATAATAGACGACAGATGGCTGACGATTTATTGTCTTTTACCAGTAACGCTAAAAAAAGGGGGAAACACATCCCAGTGGAACGTCGAAAGCGGGTGTGTGTCTGAGAAGGGTGTAAAAAGGGAGTCACCCACAGAGACGGACGTGTTACTCAGCCGTCCCAGGAGATTAAAGGAATGAAAAAATTAATTAATGCTCACATTTAAAGGCCCAATTAGACTACATTGTTCTTCCTAAGCAATTAAATGTGTCACCAGCTAAAAATAGGATTGTAGTGCATTTACTATAACATCTTTACTCTATAAAGGACGTCTAAATTGAAGTTATTATATTTAAAGAAAGATTATTAATATACCGTAAATAAAGCAATATTCATCATGAAAGGTCTTAACCGCATGTTAGGGTTTTCTGCTGTATGTTCTAATAAAAGCATTAAAGGGGCTTGAGGATATTCATTAAATGTGCATTAATACAAATAAACTGCTGGGATACGGCTGTCTTACCAAACACACCTGTTATACACACGTTATTATTATTATCACTGACGCTTTTCTATCTTCCTTTCTATCCTCTCTTTATCCCTCCCTTCCTCCCTTCCTTCCTTCCGTTCTTCCATCCATCCATTCATCCATCATTCCTTCTTTTCATTCCACCCTTCTTTCTTTATTTCTTTCTTTCTTTTTTTCCCGCCTTCCTTCCTTCTTTTTTTCCATCCATCCATCCATCCATCCATCCATCCATCTTTTCCATCTACCCTTCCTTGTTTTTTCTGCGCCCTTCCTTCCTTCCTTCCTTTCATCTATCCATCCATCCATCCATCCATCCATCCATCCATATATCCATTTACATCCATCCTTTCCTTCTACCCTTCCCTTCTTCCTTCTGTCCTTCCTTCCTTCCATCCATCTATCTTTTCTTTGACCCTTCCTTTCTCCCTTCCTTCCTTCCTTAATTCCTTCCATCTATCAATCTTTTCCTTTTCCTTTTCTCCCTTCCTTTCTTCTTTATTTCCCTTCCTACTTTCTTCCCTACTTTCTTCCATCTATCAATCTTTTCCTTCCTTTCTTCTTTCCATTTAAAAGAGATTTTGGGATTGAGAAATGCTTGAGGATTTTTATCAAATGTGCATTAATAAAAAAATCTGCATGGGTTTTTGTTTCTTTTCCGAGCCTTAAACATTGCTAGATGAAGCCCGACTTCCAACCTTACAACATAACAGCTTGCGACCCGTACCAGGTTCCACGACTGCAACATAAACGGCCGCTTAACCCTTATTTTAAATCTGCATTGCAAAAAAACCCCCAAAACAATATCTACAGATCTTTTGCGTGGCAGATGTGACAAATGTTCATAATGTCTGTGGCTCCGTTGTTGCATTCCAGAGATCTAAAAATGGAGACCATCTGCTTGGTGCATGTGTCCAAGAATCCAACTGTGCAACTGGGAATGTCTACCAACTTCAAAAAGACAAGTGAAAATGTGATTATTAAACTGGACATGATGCTGGTGATTGGGACGCTTTAAAGACACCTTGACTATTAGTGATATTTAGGACACCTACATGTCTGTTTACCACCTCCTACTCTCTCCTGCTCGGGTGTAAGAATTAAATTGGCATTTTACACAGATTTGCAGCTAAGCTCATTGTGGGAACTGCTCGGATAAACAAAAAATAGGTGTCGGTTTTAAAAATTGCGGCCAAAAAAAATAATAGATTGATTTTGACGCATGACTTACAAGCTAAATGACATACTATCTATCCAAAAACATGCATTTTTGTGCTGCTTTGAGGCGTGCACCTGTGTATGTACTCGTATCACGATCTTGACGTATTTAGAATTCCTTCTGCCCCATCTGCCTTAGCTTTCAGAAGTTTTGATCGACTGTGTCGCAGGTTGCTGGCAACAGATTGCGGCACGGAGCAAATGCTTCGATGTTACGCGCTTGAGTTACGTATCGTGATTAAATCAATTCAGTAACAGTGTGTAATGTGCACAGCAGGTGTTTCGAGTGTTGCTGCACTAAGAGGGAGCCATGTATAAAACTGGTTTGTTTCCCAGTCCGCCAGATGCACAAGAATACTCCAAATAAAGACGAAGGAGTCTTGATGACTTATGATGACATATGACTTATGCATATGATTGAGGATTTGTCGAATTTTTATGAAATTAATATTGTGTTCGATTGATTACTTGATCTTGTTCAAATAATGATGATTATTTGCCCATTTGTGCCCTTAAACAAGACACTTAACCCCTTTCTCAGGTTTTTTATATAGTTGTCTTCTTTAAACCTTGTCTATATATTTATTTATCCATTGTTTATACCCTTTTGTTCCTAATAAGGGTTACTGGGATCTACTGGAATCTATCCCAGCTGCCATTGGGTAAAAGGCAGAGGTACAACCTGGACAGGTTGCCAGTCCATCGTAGGGACTTTGGCCATATAGTATCATTACAATCAGCCTAAAACTAGGGCAAAAGCATGACAATGCCCCTGTGCACAAAGCACTTATGAAAAATAAAAAGATGTAGGAAAATCCCTGAGCACCCCCAGACCTCCTGATCCCCCAAATCCTGCGCAATCACATTCCAAAATCCAGTAAAAAATTCAGCTGATGGTTATTATATAAAAACAAATTAGGGATGATATCTGAAATGGAATGTTCCATAATTAAATACAGATAAAGTAATAACTTGATGGTCAATGTGTTAGACTGCTGATGAAATGATCGTGGATTTAATTCCCGGCACCATGAAGCTGCCAGCACTCGAACCTTAACTTCTCAGATGGATTAAATGTACAGTAAGTCGCTCTGGATAAGTGTGTCTGCCGAATGCCAGATGTGTAAAATATATGGATGGATGATCAGGTGATATGGTTTATAAAACACTTATTAGCAACATTATACATGAAGCACAGCAGTAGTTCCCTCTTAAGCAAAGGATGGTGTAAATGTGGGTTGGAATACACTATATGGTCAAACGACTGTGGACATTTTACCAGCACATCCAACTGTTTCTCTGTATACACTAACATTAAGATATCCATCACTGATTTAATTGATAAGAGGTTTAACAAGAGGCTCAAATCCTGTTCCAGCATGACCATAACCTTGCAAACAAAACTCCTTATATCTATGAAGACATGCTGTATTCTGGTTGGAGTGAAAGGACCCGAGTGTCCTGTACAGAACACTGATTCTGACTCATCACCTTTGCGATGAACTGGAACCTCGACTGCACCTCAGACCTCCTTACATCAACATTAGTGTCTGATCTCACTTATACTATTGTGATAAAAAAAAAATCCCCACAGTCATGTGACACAGTCTAGTGAAAAACCTTTCCAGAGGCGTGAAGGTTATTGTAGGAGTAGGGCTGAGATTAACATCTGGAACAACCCCAAGAGACTGTCAATTTGGACAAATACACTTCAGGAGAGCTCTTCAGGAGATTTTTTTTTACCAGATCCCCCATGGAGTTAAATGATGGGTATAATTATTGCTTAAATTATCTGAGACTAAAAGAAGCAGTAAGAACACCTTTCTGACTGCAACTAGAAAAAGAACGCCTACTCTGTTATTTTCCTCTGATGCCGCAATCTCGTCATGGGAAGTGAAGAAAAATGCCAGACGCGGGGACTCATTACGCTGGGAATAAAACTGTAAAGTCTTTTTACGGCTTGTGGGTTGGGATTAAAGATGCAATGGCAACACTGACACAGCTGATCTGAGACCTAACTCGTTGTGTCACACATCCACTTAAAAAAGAGAGAGACAGAGACAGAGAGAAAGAAAGATGGAGACTGGGTTACGCCACAATGTACCATTTTTTTACTGGAGCCCTTCACTTCATTCAAGAGCACACGGAAGCTGTGACCTAATAACAGTGAGAGTTTACATGCTGTAGAAAGACACACACACACACACACACACACACTGAGACTAAAATATTTAGAATATGTGTTTTTACATTTCTTATTATTAAGAATTACAAGCTAACATTTCGCTTGACTAAATCTAAGCGGAAAGATTATTTTAAGAATTTATTCATAAAAGAAAACTGCCAATAAAAGAAGAAAAACATGTCCAACCTGGACATACACTGTATATGGTCAAAAGTATTAGAACCCCTAAGCATCACATTTATATGGAATGCGGGTCCGGATATTATAATAGACTTTCCTATACATTTCAGGGATTTCATCATGTTGAGTTGAGGAGTGCACTCGGGGTTCCAGGTCATCCCAAAGTTATTCAGTTTGAAGGGATTGAGTCAATTCTTTGCAGGGGACTTGGGTTCTTCTACTCCAATCGAAACACAGCATGTCTTTACGGAGTTCAGGGGTTTTGTGCACAGGGTTATTGACATGCTGAAACAACGTTTGGGTCTTTTAGTTTTAGTAAAGAGATAATAGAATGCTACAACATACACAGACATTCTATGCAACTGTGTGCTTCAAACTTCCTCAAGCGGTGTGTCCGCGATCTTTTGGCCAAATATGACAATATTGGACTGTTTTTTTTTTTTTATTATCAGTTTTGCAGCGAGGATTGTTATTTTAATCCCACTCACACCCACTCACACAGAAACCGTCTGCTTCTACAGACAACCATGCTGATCCTGACCAAAATAAAGCAGTTACAGTAGCTTGGAAATAATAAACGGATCCCGAACCTCGGCGAGGCTTGTTGGGTAACGATTTTAATGTAATTGCACCTGTCTTTGTAGGTAAATTTTGCCCAGGCTTTCGAAATAGATCGAGGTGCGTACGACGAGTATGTTAATAGAGACATTAATCAGCCTCCATCAATGTTTGACCTGTGACAGTCAGCTTTGCACTTATTGCAACCAATGAAATTCAGGACCCCAGGAAAATGCAACCTTTTATCAGTATCCTAGCAACCAGGGTAGGTGCAAATCCATGACCCTCATATGTTGCGTCTGTAGCAATATCAGCGTGTTCACACACACACACACACACATACAGACATTGTGAGGGATTTATTTTTTCTTTTTCCCCCTCCTTTAACTCTCTGCTGCTCTCTCTATTCCACTTGTCTTTTTCTACCCGTCCAATCTCGTTTTCACGCCTCTTTGAAACGATCAGAGCCAACAGTTTTCATCGTGGGCTTTCTCGGGAACCTGTAGGTTGCACAGTCTATGTGACAAGACTGCGAATATAATATGTAGGGGGTTTATCTATGATCACAGGCTTTCTCTGGGTTTATTCCCTTATATAATATTTTATATCTTGTTTCTGGATACTGTTTTTTACTAGGGTTGAACAATATATCAAAATAATCAAAATATCGCAAATGTGTATATCGGAGTGCATTAAATGAACAATTTAATACTTTAATTAATATTTTATGGTTGTAGTTTCAGGTCAGTGCTGGTGGTAATATATCTGGCTCACCGATGTTCGTTTGGATACGCGTGCGTGCGCTTTGACGCAAGACAATTAGCAAGCCTTGAAGCTTTCATAACGAGCTTATCTTGATAAGATGACCCAGCCCAAGGCACCCGCAGCTGCTGCGATTAAATGCCAAAAACAAGAAGCACACAGTATTTGGGTTTTTACAGAGCACACGGCAAATCAAAGACAGCCATTTGTATCAGCTACTCTCGGCATAAAAATCTTTAAACGCAGAGGACTTTATTTGAAGAAACATATGTTGATTTTATTATTTTTTAGAAAATCGCACAATTTAGCATGCTATCGCATATCGCATTTTTCTATAATATTGCGCAGCGCTACTTCCTTATAAGACCTTACAAACAGTTGCCACAAAATCTAAAGCATATGTTGCAGCATTATATCAACCAAGTCTCATCATGACAATGAAAATAAATTATCCAGAAAGATTGTTGACTAAACAAATTTCCTGATTAGCAATTTAAATCACAGGTTATTTTTGCTTCACAGAGCCTGGACTAAGCATTAGTAATTTTCCAGCCCATCCTATAGCGTCGAAACATTTCTTAAATACTGACAGATGAAGATTTAATCTACATTTTCATTGTCATGTTCTATGACCTGCAGGTGTATTAGAACTTTCATCAGCCCTATCCTACTAAGAGCTTAGTGTGGGTCAGATGGCCAGCTGGACCAGATGATCATGGTTTCAATTAACCAAAATGAGTTGAATATAATAAGTTACTCTGAATAACAGCATCTGCTAAATGGCAGAAATCTGAGCGATTTCGCGGCTCAGACAAACTGTCAAGTCTGTAATGGTGAAATTTGTTGCAGTCACTTTTATTATTATTTCATGAACATGTTTCTCCTCCTTTTTCTGTTTCTATTAGGGATCGTGAGCTCACGTACTTGTGATTGTACTCGTCATCAATTACATTTGCATGGCCATAAAAAATCTGATTATTTCCAGTAATCACATTAGGGACTTTATCGCATTATGATATAAACACATCAAAAACAAAGCTCTTCACTCCCTTTCATGTGCAATTTTCTTTATTCAGATTATTCGACATGTGCGCACTTAAAGTAATTAAAGTATTTACATGCCTTTATATCTGGAGGAAATTTGGTGTACGACACCTGTAACGTTAGCACTCAGCAACTGACCCTGCAGCAAAACGTCGTAAGATGAGAGAAAATGGCAAGAGAAAACCTGAGAGCTATACAAACAATTCCACATTCTTTAAAAAAATGCACTCTGTCTTTAAAATAGTATCGGCGCATCCCTGATTTCTATCCCTTTTTCTAATAGTTTTAGTGTTTTTCCATTTATTTCTGCTCCAGTTTTATCAACACCTTCCTCTCCATCTTCTTCCTCCTTTGCTCCTGACTGTCATCAGGTTATCTCTAAAAAACATTCTTAAAACCAGCCATTTATCAACAAAATGTGTGTAAAGTGTTTAAGTATAAATGTGTTGTAGATTTTTCATCCAGACAGACCTCCATTTATTAAACGCAGTAATAAGTAGTGGATTCAACACTGAAGGAAAAAAAAGGTCTATTTTTATCTAACGTGAGATGAATGATGTGATTCCACAGGTCCAGCTAGACATAATGGCTCTGTCTGCAACTCTGTCTCGTCCACCATTAACTAGCCTGCCATGTGATTAGATTTGCAATTTGACCCAAGTTGCCCAGGATACCTTGTGGTTAGAAGAGAACGCTTTTCTATGGCTTAATCACATGGCATAGTCTGGTATGATACTGTATGGTACAGTATGGTATAGTGTGGCAAGATGCAGAATATGTGGAAACTGATCCACCCATGCAGCTGCTAACACACACACACACATACACACACACACCCATACACATACATGCAAACACAACATCTATGGGCTGCTTAATTTTTATCAGATATAAGCCTTCCATAGCTGATTTACTGTATTTACTTTACAAACCATACTACATAAACCCAACGTAGGGAGGCAGGGAGGGAGGGACGAATGAAGGAAGGAAGGAAGGAAGGTAGGTAGGAAATGACAAAAAAAAAGGAAGGGTACAAGAAAAAATGGATGGATGGAAAGAAGGAAGGAAGGAAGGAAAGAAAGGGGGATGGTCAGAAAGGTCAGGAAGGAAAGAGAAAGTGAGCAAGCAAGCGAAAAAAAGAAAGAAAGAAAGAAAGAAAGAAAGAAAGAAAGAAAGAAAGAAAGAAAGAATAAGGTAGGGAAGAAATAAAGAAAGGAAGGAGGGGAGGAAATGTCAGCTTTTAGAATAAATACTTGACATTATGTCTAAAGATATCGAATACACAGGTCGACCCTCTCTGTCTGGATTCTGTCCGGTCCAACCAATTGAAACCAGGTTTACATTTTCCATAGAATAGAATCAGCCTTGCACTCGATCACCAGGACACGATCGGATGCTGATTGTATGATGGCGTGCCGCAGGTTGTCTTCATCCCTAACGGCGAGAGCGCGTGCGCGTGCTGAATCTGCTGCTCTCCCTGCCCGCGTCTTTGAACCTGTGTCTGTGCTGCGCGCGCCAGTGGGAACCCTTAAATGTGTAAATGCTCGAATCCGGTGACACGTTTTAATAATTATTATACAATAAACAACAAAGCGTAGGTGCGGATATGATTTGTGCTGTAGCGATGGGTGTGGAAAGAGAGAGAGAGAGAGAGAGAGAGAGAGAGAGAGAGAGAGAGAGAGAGAGAGAGAGAGAGAGAGAGAGAGAGAGAGAGAGAGAGAGAGAGAGAGGACATCATGATGTTTATACCAAACGGATGCGTGATGTGCGGTGCGATCGTCTGATCCGCGCCCACCGCGTTCACTTAATTCCTGCACTCAGATTTCATGCGGGAGACCCCGCTGCGGTGGACAGGCGTCTCATCCAAGGGTGCGACCCTCCCTGAGATAAAGATGGATGGCGGGATGGATGAATGGATGGATGAATGAATATGACACCGACAGACGCATCATCACCCCTTATCGCAGTCCTTATCCTCGCTTCCTAAACGATCCCCCCCCGGTCATTACAGGCAGGAGCGCATAGTGCAGAATGCGGCATTATTTATTTACCTCTCCGCCATGGTCCCCCTTTCCTGTTCCTTGCGCCGGTTATAATCCGCAGAAGCGAATCCACAGACCGTCATTCATGGTGCTAAAGGGTTCTCTCCGTCACCGCAGTACAGAAATCTGGAGCACGCGCTGTATCTCGCCCGCGTCTCCGTCACTACCGACAACCTGACGTCATCTTGCGCTCTTGTGCGCCGTGGACGGCCGGCGGGTTGCCATGACACCAGTACAACACCAGACCTTTAAATTGTTAATAATGCAATATTATTATTATATTAATATTTATAATAATAATAATAATAATAAAGTGTTGTTTGTATTATTATTTTTTCAAAATTGTAGTTTGTTTTTTAATTTAAAGGTGCAATAGGGATCCTTTAACGTCAAAACAACTTTAAATAATAGGAAAAAAATGGTGATCAAATAACAATTTAAGCCACAGGTGTAGCCTATGACTTGGATACACCGGAGTGTGTGGGTGTGAGTGTGTTTGGATGAGCCTGTGATTTTGACATGACATGACATAACTTAAGGAAGGAAGAAAGGAAGAAAGGAAGGAGGAAATGAAGGAAGAAAAGAGAGAAGGAGGGAAGGAGGGAAGGAAGGAAGAAAGGAAAGAAGAAAAGAGGGAAGGAAAAATAAAGGAAGAAAAGAAAGAAGGAGGGAAGGAGGGAAAGAAGAAAGAAAAAAGAAAGGAAGAAAGGAAGGAAGGTAGAAGGAAGAAAGAAAGGAAGGAAGGAAGAAAGGGGAAAAAGAAAGAAGGAGGAAAGGAAGGAAGGAAAGAAGAAAGAAATGAAGGGAAAAAAGAAAGAAGGGGGAGGGAAGGAAGAAATAAATAAAAGAGGAAGCAAAGAAAGAAGGAAGGAAAGAAAGAAAGTGTAAAGGTTTTTAAACCCTTTTAAAGTCCCGTTATCTGACTGTTAAACGCAGACACCGCCATCTTGTGTTACCTTAATGAATAACATTTAACCATGTTTAATTAACGAAACCCCACACAATAGACAATGATAATTATTGTACAATTATAATTATTGGTTATACACCGACTAATTGTGCTTAAATAAACGCTGCAATAGTTGGCGGTTGGTGGAACTAATATGAGGCGTATTTAGATCAGTCAACTCACGCCGCATAAAACAGTCCCCGATTTTGTAAGTGAGACTTCCTGTCTCATGATTATTAAATTATAATAGTAAAATGATGCTTAGTGGAGCACAGAGTCTTTCTCCTTAAATAAAGTATCGGGAATGGCTTTTAAATACGGTGCACACTAGTGACATCTTGTGGTTTTAGAAGGTTTTGTAGTATATTAGTCTGTAGTACAATATTTTTCCTAGTCCTAACTATCTGTTTATTAACTGATAAATCAACAGTTTGTTAAATGAGGAATAAATTATTTTACGGACATTTTTCCTATTACTTCCTCTGCCTTTTAATTTTTCTACACGGAACTGAGAATTTTTTTGTTTTAATTTTTTTGTATTAAATAGTTGAAGATATTAGAACACATCTACCAGCACTACTGTATACAACGAATAATTAAAAAATGGTTACAAAACCAATTGCAAATGATTTTACACATAGCAATTAAACAAACATACACAAAGAAAGCAATTAAATGTATAAATGTTTGTATAATTACCTCTCTGTAATATATTAGGACTCTTGGCGGGTTTTTTTTACATTTAATAATTAGTAATATAAAAGCACTATCTTGCACCAGAAAAAAAAAACCTCCGCACCAGTCACGTGATTATGTGCCGAAACAAAGCTTCTGGCGTCACAGATCACGTGGTGTTTGCAACGCGAATCAGACTCCGGAACTGTGTTTGTTGTGAAATGTTTTGATCGTTTTCCATGCACGCGATTAAAAATCATAACATAAATTCAAACTAAACCTTAAACCGCATCCTGTGCGTGTCAGTATGACTTTAACTGGATTGTGCGTTTGGAGAAGCGCGATGCGGGCCGTGTTATCGAGAGGACAGTGCACATACACACAGGGTCAGAGTCCCGAACCACGGATACGTGAATACTTCTACTATCTCGATCATCAGGGACAGGTATACAGCCTGTATAATGTATATAATCTAATAAAAAATAATATAATTTTGCTTATACAACTACTAAAATGTCGTTACATCCTATTGCTAGCTTTTCCTAGATGATACCAAGGTGAAGAACTTTGTCACGTGTTTTAAAGGTATGTAAAACTCTGCACAAATCAATAAATGGCATTTTATTGAACCATGTATCTTATATTAGTATTAAAAAAGTAGTTTTTATGTGTATTACGTAATTCTGTTTGGAAAATTGAGTTCAGGTTCGGAATGCATGTTTGTGATTGGCTGAGACGCTAGTATTACGCAATTAGATTAAAAAAGTAGCAATTAGTTACACGTAATTCTGTTTGGAAAATTTGAAAATCCCGGAACGTTCAGGTTGCCTGAATGCATGTCATTGGAATCCTGACGTCGGAGTTTACAGGTCATTTTTTCACAAAAAGTGTCATCGCCCCACATCATCCTCAACAAGTCACTCTATTCTCATTCACCAAAAAACCAACAAGCAACAAGCCAACACAATAACTCTTCAACACAACAAGCAATTAACTCCACCTTAAAAATATTTTTAGGGTAAGAAAAGTAACATTTAATGCTTATTAATAGTTAAATATGTGAAAAAAGGACGTCATGGCAGTTCTAGATGATACAAACTCGATTTATTTTGCTGATGAATGCTTAAAAGTAGCAGAAATTGTCCTAAACAAACAAATAACCAAGTTTTAAATGGTTGTACCTTTTTGTCTGGATAAACATTCAGTAAGAATCTGTCATATTTACGCTGGAGTTACGCTGGAACATTTTTAAAAAATGTCTTTTTCCCTTTGTTCTTCCTGCAGATCAGCAATTTCTGGTTTTCTTCTTTAAGCATCTAAAAGTCAATAAAAGTGGCCGCTACCAGGAGCACTTCCCTTTTCTTTCGCTGTGTGGACGTGAGAGGAACTTCCTCCGATGTGACGATCAGCCAGTTGTATTCACTCATTTATTATCGGAGACGGGGTACCTGTCATATTGTGGAGGTGGGACCAAACTGACCGTTCCCTTTTACCCTCCATCCTTGTTGATGCATCCAGACAGTGGTCGAGTGTACCATCCTGCTCCTCAGCTCCTAGGCGGTGTAGGATTGGTACGTTCCGCCTTGGCCATGGAGTTCAGCCCTCACTTTCAGTACTCGGAAGGTCAAGATAGTTCTCACCCACCTACTCATTTCCTGTGGGATGGACAGCGATATACACTGACTAATGAGCTGTTAAGTCATTTTGCGGTAAAATAGAAAGTGTTATTTTAAACACAACCTTTAATATTTATTATAAAAGACGTTTAAGCCTATTATCGCTTCCTTTAGGGATTTTCAGTACAGCTGCTTGGCAGTAATTGTTGTGTATAGAAAATATTTATTACTGATTATGCTTACAAACATATATTTTATTTATAAATAAAAAATAAGAATAAAGTCTTGCTTCAACACCTATATTCGAATCCAGAATTTATTTTTCACATAAGTGTTGACTTGTTTTCTGACAGCCAGGGGTGATAACAAACACTTGCAGACACCGGCAAACAAAAGGGCAGATAGACATGTTAAAAATTACCATTACATGTACAGTAAATTATAGCGGGGCAGTTTAAAGTGCCACAGTACTTTAAGTGATAGATTTTTTAAATTTATGTTTGTCAAGTATAACTACACCATCAGTATATATTGATAAATAATTAATACATTCAGACATCAATTTTATTAGAGACACTTTTTGATAATCACACATCTACACACATCTATACGGCAGTGCTGTATTAAATAAATCTATTAAGCCAAATTCTGTCGATAACTTACATGGTGTTTAGACTAAAAATAAGGATAAAGAAGAGGAGAGACAACATTAATTGGTAATTGGTGTATTGTTGACCTCCAGGAATGGATCAGGTGTGTATTGGTAAGTGAAAGTATCCGTTAACCCCACTGGCTTTGGTGTGTACCCAGCTAACAAATCTATGTTCAAGTTACAACTGTTGGGCCCTTGAGCAAGGCCCTTAACCTTCAAAGTGTATAAAAGGATAACTGTAAGTCGCTCTGGATAAGGACGTCTGCCAAATGCCACAAATGTAAACGTGTCCAGTTTGCTTAATGCTGGTAAAGCATTATTTTATGGTTACATTTGGCAGACTGTCTTATCCAGCGTGACTTCCATTTATCTCTATATACAACTGAGCAACTGTATGTGAAGGGCCTTGCTCAGGGGCTCAGAAGTGGTAGCTCAGTGGTGCTAGGAATTGAACAATTAGCAGTCCAACATCTTAACCATTAAGCTACATTTCAAGAATCACAAGAACGTACAGGAATGATAACATTATGGAAACGTTTCCTGAACGTTATTTTAAGAATGTTTTATCTTTACGTTTAAAAAACGTTAGCAAAAGTTGTAGGAACCTTTCCTGTTAGCTGGGTATAGGCAAAATAGCCAAAATTTGAAAAAAAAATTGTCTTTAAAATAAAAAATTATTATTTTAATCTAATTTTGTGTGTCTGTGTTTTTTTTAGCAAGCAGATATTTCCAATATTTTTTATTAGTTAAATCTTAACGAACCGAATAGTGCAAACCGAGTCGGTTCATTAGTATTATTTGAAAACATATAAATATTATATAATATCAACTTAATAACACGTAAACAATTTAAACTGTCTTTAAATTTCTACATATATTGTGTGTAAATAAATACATTTATTAAAATTCACATAAAAAAGGATCATTTCGACAAGAGTCGACTCATTTGTCTGTACCGTTTGACTGAACGTTCACTAGTATATTAACGATTCAAGCCGCATTTGTTATCGTAAATAAATATGTTTGAGAAAAGGAAAACAAATCTACGGTAATTTATTTACACCGGCAGGAACAGTAAACTATCATTTCGATAAGAGTCGGAAAGATTCGACTCATTTGCGAGTGACGAATCTTTGAGGATCCTTTTGCCTAAAATAATCGACTTATCCGCCTTTTTCTGACACGTACATGTAGTTGCTAGGCAACCTATTGATACGTGACAACAGACTAATGAAAAGCTAATATTTTGCAGTTATTCTGAGAAATCCACTCAGAATTTTAAGCACAAGGATAAACAGAAATTTCTTGTGTTTCTTGTTTTTGAGGTAAGATATTCCAAATTTAAGATCAAAATTCTATATTTACTCTTAGTACCACCATATTAACACCTTTACAGTTGTTACTTTTTAAAGTGATAAGCATTGATGGCTGATTCTAAAGAAATGTGGTGGAGAGAAAACAAGGGTGGTAGCGCAATGGTTAATGTGTTGGACTGCTAATTGGAAGATCAGGGTTCGATTCCCTACATCACCAAGTTGCCATTGTTGGGCCCCTGAGCAAGACCCTTAACCCTTGATTGTTTAGTTGTATAAAAGAGATAAATGTAAGTCTCTCTGGATAAGGACGTCCACCAAATGTCAAACATGTAAGCAAACTGAAAAATTGAAACTGGTAGTAACGCAGGGCAGTAATTAGCTGATGGTGATGTATCATTACTGCTAGCTTAAAAATTAAAAATGATAACGTCAGTTGTTAATGTCAAAACACAATTAATGTATCATGAATTGGTGAACTTGAGTTTATTAGTAGTAAATAAGATAATTAATCAAGATAAATGAATCAGAAATGAAGACCGTGATACTAATGCAGTCCACTAGATGGAGCCAAAGGAAAGCCAATAAAAGGCATGATGACTTACATAGCAAATCACATGAGGCCACGATATCATATTGTGGGAATTTGGAACTAACTAACTCCAGCCTAAATCCCAACGGATCTACATACACACTTGTTTTCCGGTGCCCCGCCTACACATATGAATGAATTACAGTTTTGTATCACAGTACAGTTAGTTTATTATTTTTTTATTTTTTGCCTTTAATGGTAGGACAGAGGAATGAAATGGGAAGGATAGACAGAGAGGTGAAACCAAAAAGGACGTGTATATAAATGTTATAATATATATATATATATATATATATATATATATATATATATATATATATATATATATATATATATATATATATATATATATATATATATTTTTTTTTTAATTTATTTTTATTTTTTTAAATTATTTTAACTTTACCATGCTTGAAAAAGTTATAGCCATTTTCCTGATTTTTCCCACAAATTAAAGACACGTTTCTACTGGTTTTAAAAATAACGCAACAACCACCTTCCTCCATTCTTACCCATGTCGTCTTCAGCTCTGACAAACTAACAGCTAATTTTTTTTTTCTCTCATTTCAGACTCATCAATGACAGAGAAATTTAAATTAGACCCTCACCACATTTTTGGTTTACGTCATGAGGCGAAAAACAACTTGCACTTTGTGGACGACCAAACCGTCATTTTTCCAAGTGGAAACCAAATTGTGCGTCATAACCTCTATCAGCAATGGAGCAAGTTTATTCCAGGTAAACCTTCAGAGAGCTTCAACTCTGGTATGACCTCTATAAGGATATGTATCAGGCAAACAGGACAGTGGTGAGGTGTGCAATAGATCAGACACAGAAGGTCACATTGGTAGGAGGATGTTAGAAATGAATCTACCAGGCAGAAGACAAATAGGAAGACAAAAGAGGTATATTGGTGTGATTACCAAGGACATGAAGTTAGTGGGTGTGAGTGAAGAGAATGTAGAGTTTAGGAATAGGTGGAGACAAATGATTCGCTGTAGCGACCCCTAAAAGAGAACAACTGAACAGATAAGAAAAGTCGTTAGCGCTACAGCTAAAACCCTTATTATAATTGTGAAGTGCCAGACAATTTTTGGTAAATTTCTGGAAACTTGCCAAAAATACTAACTGTACAAACTTTTTCCAGATTCCGTTTAAATCTATCTTATCTATAATTAAAAATATCTGAATCTATAGTAAAGAATACACACTATGCACTTAGTATTGGTAAGGGTCTCACAATACGTTACAAATCACAATACATGGGTCTCGATACAATATATCATGATATATTGCAATACAATATAATACAAATAGTGTAAAATAAACAAATACAAAGCCGGAGGCACCATAATTTCTTTTGCCATGCGTATGTAACTCTGAGACAATGTGGGAGGAGGAAGTTGTTTTACAGGTATTAATTAAGTATTTACGTAAATCAATTTAAAATGTAATTTAAATATGTATCGATACTATAAATTAGAATATCGATACAATAAAAATATTGTGATAGTTTGCTGTATCGATTTTTTACACAGTTCTAATACACTGCTACGTGTAATTCTCAGAAAATTTCTAAACTGAATTTAACAATCTTTGTTCCAGAATCTGCTAGCTATCTTATTTACATCTAGATAAGCCTATACAAGTCAGGTATGTTAGCTGTTACATGGTAAATACACACAAGCCATATTTCTAAAACATATTTGTTACCCCACAGTTGCAGAGGGAAGCAAAGGAATCCAGGCAATGGCTTTAAGTCCTGACCGGCACTACCTGGCAGTGTCCGAGCTCAGGGAACAGGGCACGATCACCATCTATGAACTTCAGGACTACCAGTGCCACAAAAGACAGGTTCTGACGGGTGGTGATATCAGTGCGCAGGGGTTTGTCTGCATGGCTTTTTCGGCGGACTCCAAATATCTACTGGGCCAATCTGGGGGACTTGAATGGATCCTTTTCTATTGGGAATGGGAGAAAAGCGAGGTTGTTTCCACACAGCATACCACCAGACTCGGCATTGTTCGACAGGTAAAAATTCGGCATGTCATGTAGGCATAAAGACGTTGTAACTGTAAAACTATTTTGAAGTGAAACAATATGCTTGTAACTGTGTAAAATGTCTCCTTTGTGTTTCACAGCTGAAAGTGCTAACAAAGTATTTTGGTTCCTTAATTCAAGGTCAGCTTTAACCCCAAAGACAGCAACCAGATCTGTGTTTGCGGAAAAGATGTCTTTAAGACCTACAAACTGCAGAAGGAAACTCTTAAACGGACCAGCTTGTTTAAAATAGACATAAATGATGTCCTGTGCCTTACATGGATGTCCTCGGACTGCATTGTCGCAGGGACAGAAAGTGGAAAACTGCTACTGATGATGGTCAAGTCTGGACAGGTGCACGAGCTGGGGAGGCCATGTGAGAGGTAACAATGGAGGAAGAGTTGAAAGGAACGTTTATACCCATTGACTGTAATGTTTGTATGCAGGGGCACTGCTAACAATTTTGGGCCCTATGAAAGTATGAGTTTGGGCCCCTACCACACATACTGTAACATACTGCTACATTACTGCCAGTACTGTTACTACTAATAAAACAGATCTCTGGGGCTCCCAAAATGTGCGGACTCTTAAAATTTCCCTTCCTTTGCGGTGTCCCTGCTTGTGCGATTGTCTTGTATACAATAAGACGTTTTTTGTTCTTAATTCTATGTGTCTCACAGTATCTCTGTCCACAGACAAACAGAGAATGTCGGCACGGATTCAGTCGTTTCATCTCAGGCCGGAATGCAACGCATCACCGCCATCACACAGTACTCTAGAGGCTTCGCCTGTTCAGCCGGACCAGCCCTTATTTGCCTTTATGAGAAAACGAAGGAGCAGCACATCTACAGGAAAACCAAGCAAATAAGCGTTAGTGCATTTATAGTTGACATCAGTGGCGGCTGGTCAATTGGGGGCGCCACCCTCCTAGGGTAGAATGTCCCTTACTATGTTTTCATATTTGTGGTCTCACGTGATTGGACGGTTGCCATGCCTTTTATTGTTTTCACTTTGATTCCCTCTAGTGTACAACATTAATATTACAGCCTTTATCTCTGAATCTGATTGATATAAATAGTTTATAAATTAGTCATTTGAATGATTATCTTGATGACATAATTACTGATAATAAACTAAAATTCGCTGATTTATGCTACATTTATCTTAAAACATTTTCAACATTTTAGCTAGCAGTAATGATCATCGTCGGCTATTTACAGTCCTGCATTACCAACAGTTTGATTCTTTAGTTTGTTTGCACCTCCTAAAAATGCTGCCGGTGCGCAAATTTATAGTTAATGGTGTTCACTGTTTTTTTACTGATCTGCAGATTCCACCAGAGCCGTGCCTTCAGCAGAGTCGGGCTGAACGTCAGGAGATCAGCTACATTAGCATGAATCCTTCAGAGGAGACCCTGGCCATTACTACAGACCAGGGCCAAGTCTACCACATTGAGCTTGACTTTGCTGAGGTAACAGACATAATAAGTACATAATAAAGCTAGTATAAACTTTATCCTACTAAAAATATCAATAATATACGGTTTATTGTTGTTTTGTCCAGACTGAACAGGCCAAATTTGAGTTCCTGTTTCATTCCCTTCACACTGGGAGCATCACCGGGATGTCAGTCTGCGAATCTAAACCGCTTATCGCCACCTGCTCAACGGATAACTCTGTCCGCATCTGGAACTTCATGGCCAAGTAGGAGCTTTTAAGTTAAAAAAATTCAAGGTGTCTTTAAATTAAACCAAAAATAAATCATTGTAGTCCTAGTAGAGCCGTATTAAAGCCGTCACTGTGAAATTTGTCCTCAGCGCTGTCAGTTTTCTGAGTATATGAACAGGTCATGATTTTTCCTGCAGGTCTCTGGAGCTATATCGAGATTTCCCCAAAGAGCCGCACTGTGTCACATTGCACCCTAATGGTTTCTTCATCCTAGTGGGCTTTTTTGATAAGCTTTGTCTCATGAGCCTGCTAGTGGACAAATTCCGCACAACTCAGGAGTTTCCTATAAGCCCATGTGACAAGGTGAGTCTTCACTGAAACGTCTTTACTATTAATCTCAAAATATTTTTTAACAACCCAACTGTCATGAGTCGTAGGGTCATAGAGTCATAGACTGCAGCACGGGGTATAAATACTAACTTAAGGGGGGGGACACAATCAACTAAACAAGATACACCTGAGCACAATAAGGAACACATGACCAAAATAAACCAATGGGAATGTGAATTATTTGTTTTATCATGCATATTTTAATTGTAGAATTGGTGAGTAAAATAAAGAGTGTGTGTCCACAGTGTGTGTTTAACCATGATGGCAACTTTTTCGCTGCTGTCAGCACCAAGGTGATTTACGTTTGCAATGCTAGAACACGTCAAAAAATGGACCTTAAGGGTCATCATAGAAAGGTAGGTAGCCTTTCACTTTAGCAGCGTGTGTGTGTAAGTTTATATATGGAAATATAGGCATGTCACTAAATCCTGTCATTTAAACAAATTTTCGTCTTGGACATGTCAGGTGCTGTCGGTGAATTGGAGCAAAGACGACAGACGTCTGGTGTCATGCGGAATGGACGGGTCTATATATGTGTGGAACATTCTGACGGGCACCTGCGAGTTAGACATTGTACAGAGTCAGTGTATCACTACAGTTGTGACGTTCTCACCCAGCACTGGAAACGTCCTTGCTGTAGGCAGTGATTTCAAACTGAAGGAGTTCCAAGCTGAAGAGGTTCAAATCCCGAAAATGATCCTATGATTTTTTTTTTTTTACTTTTAAAAGCTGTATGAAGCGGAACCTCAGCATGCAAGCCTTCCTTACAAATTCTTGCCTTAGAAATGTAAAGTTTTGCAAGAAATTTGCATAGACATACAAAGTATTTTCCGCATACGAACTAAACTGAATGCCAGATAAGTTCAAAAACTCGTTTGCGTCAGTGGAAAGCCAAGAAAAGCAAATTTACAGATTTGACCCACAGTACCGACGTTTCCTTCGGCAGTTTCATCGTTTTCTTGACGCTGTGAATTTATTCATTTAATAGTTTTTTACTAAATCATTGTATTTATATGCAAAAATATGCTTAAACTGTTTGTACCCAATACCATTTTTTGACTTCAAAACAGTTTGTATGCTGTGGTGTTTGCAGACACACAACTCATGTATTGGAGTTTCTGTTGTAATTTTTGTGATACAAAGTGATACAGATATGATAGATATGTGGAGGTGGTAGCTCAGGAGCTCGGGTGTTGGACTGCTAACCGGAAGATTGTTGGTTTTATTTCCAGCACCACCAGCTTACCACTGCTGGGCCCCTAAGCAACGCCCTTAACCCTTAATTGCTTAGTCGTATAATTCAGATGTAAGTTGGTCTGGATAAGAGAAATTTAAATGCTAACATTTTTACAGGCGGTTTTATTACCATAGTATAGCCAGCTTGGGCTCTGTTATCCTGGAAACGAGATATTTTGTCCCCCTCTTTATTTGATTTTTTTATTGGTTTTTGGATTCATTTAGATGATTAAAGAACTACCTTCAGATGGAGTTGCTTACACAGCCATCTGCGTGACTCATTCTGGGAAGGCGGTCTTTGTTGGAACCTCTGTTGGTACTGTCAGGGTCATGAAGTACCCTTTACAACAAGAGGACTCATGGGCAGAGTATCAGGCACATTCTGGTCCCATCACTAATGTACGTATAAGTTTTCTTTTGCTTTGATTAATTATTTTCTGCGGTCTGTTTGCTTCCATCTGATTCAACGATTTATTTAACGTTTTTATTTAATTTTATCGTGGACGCAGATAGTCACCACACCTGGGGATTGTTATCTGCTGACTGCTTCAGATGATGGCTCGCTCCTCATCTGGACAGTTACTGACAATATGGGACGTAAGCTTAGTATAAAAGAAATGAAGTACACCGATGAGGTCCTCTGTTCCACACTTTATCTGGAGGAAAAGGTAAATAAGCATTCTGTCTGGCGTATATTGTTAATAATGATGGAATGATGTTTTACACTAGGGTAATGGTAGCACTGTTGACCTTTTTTTTCCCAATGTCACGGATACAAGCACAGAAGTATATTTGGATAACAAATGAATAGCAGAAGATATACAAGTCTTGCGATTGCCCTCTAGTGGCGTGGTGGAGTAAAGTCCCATATATGCCCTATATTTATTCTGCCTCTTTTAGTTTTTCTGCAATAATAAATCGGCCTTATGTATAAATGGTTAGTTTAGTGGTTAAGGGAACTGGTACCTCAGTGGTTAAGGGGTTGGACTGCTGACCAGAAGATCATGGGTTTAAATCCAAACACCAACAAGACGCCACTGCTGGGCCCCTAAGCAAGGCCCTTAAACCCCAACTCCTTATAAATGTAAGTCACTCTGAGGAAGGGCGTCTGCCAAAAACTAGATATATAAATGTAATGATTACTATAGCAACCGTCGCTATATCTCAAACTCACTTCTTTTTACGCTTATAGACTAGAGTGCATGTGATTCATTTCTGCATTAAAATCTTAGGAGAAGATTTTTCAAGAAGCTAACAACCTGGTGATGCGCCTGGAGTTTGAGCAGCAGAACACACAGCATCGGAAAGACATGGTCTACCAACAGAAGATCTATGACATCGAAAGGAATTTCCTCCAGCAGATCAAGAATCTAAAACAGCAAAACGAGGTCAGAACCTGTTCTTTCTGGCTTATCATTTAACTGTGAGGCCTCATTGGTGTAGAATTGAAAGTAGTTTTAAGTATCAGGTACCAAATTAGTACATATTGATAAATAATATAATATAATATAGATATTAAACCTGTATATTTCCCACTGTAGGTGATGATTCTTGAGAATGAAAAGCAGAAGATCTTGCTGGCTGAGATGATCAAAAAACACATCAAAGAGTTGGAGGATGAAAGTAAGTACGCTTACTATTGTACATTTTAACACATAGAACCACAACTACTCCTTGCACTATAGTAGTACACAACTGTCTTATTTCGTTGCTCAGAACAGGACCACCATGAAAGAATTAACAAGGAATATGAAAAGCATGTGCAGCTGGAGCAAACGCTGATTAAGGTACTGAAGGAAGACTGGGAGAAGAAATTGTGCCAGCAGGAGAAAGAGCATGTCTGTGCCATAAAGGAGCTGAAAAAAGCTCATGAGGCCAAGCTGCTGGAGGTAGGAAAGTCAAACCGATCTGGTTCTGCTTCAGACTATTATTATTCTGATTATTATTAGTCCTGTTTACATGGCGAATTGTATTTCGATGTCCAGTCCAAAAGGGGAAGTGGTGGCCCAGTGGTAAAGGTGTTGGACTGCTAATTGAAAGATCAGGGTTTGATTCTCAGTACTACCAACCTGCCACTGCTAACACCTAAGCAAGGCCCTTAACCCTGATTGTAGTTTGTCTGCCGAAATGCTGTAAATGTAAATGAATAAAAACGATCCATTTAAACACCTGAATCCGAATAAAAATGGCAAATGAAATGTTCCCAGGAACTGAACGGCATGTCAAAGTTTTATTTTCGTTCCAGGCCAGTATTCGATAGCTCGTAGTAAAGCACAGCTAGAGAACAGATTACCTTCTTGCCGTCTTGCCTTTTCATAAAAGATTTCAGCAACAGTGTGTAGTCACACACTCGCATGCTAAAGTGCAGCACAGTATAAAGCAATGTAGCTTTTTTTTGCTGGATTAAAAACACAGGAAATAACAAATTCCTGAAGTAACAGACGATCTGTGCACACGTCCCAAAATGATTCCGACCGAAATCTCAATGGGGCTATTATCTATATCTGATTAGCGTAATCTGACTTTTTTGAGATAAAGAGAAAGAGGGGGTGGGATCAAGAAAAGTCCCTGAGCCTGGATTAAAACTCAGGACACCAGGAGTGTAATAGTGTCATATAAGTTAATGTACTACCTACAATGCTATCGCTCCGACCTGTGGCTAGTTACTTTTCCTAGTATTTTTACTTATATAACAAATGTTGTGCTCTGTGTTATACATCTTTAGCGGTTAAAGGGGCTGAAAAATGCAAAAGGCTCTTTTTGGTTTCTTTCTTAAATTTATAAATAAATAGTGCACTAGATAGGTTGCCTATACTAGGACACTATATTACAGCATTTGGCAGACAATGTTTTTTTATTCTGAACAGTTGCAGGTTTCGGGCTTTGCTCTAAAGGGCACACAGGGGGGTTGCAGCTTTGCCGTGACGGGATTTAATCATAAAACTACCATCTTTAATCCCAAAACCTCCCATTTAGACTCTATTATAGTATTTAAATGCATAAGGTAGTTTTTTCTTCTTAAAAAAAAAAATTATATGGAAGAAAATATGTCCATATCTGTTCTATAGCAACAGGTCAACTTCCATGAGACTCGGAAGAAGATCAAGGAGTCTGTGCTCAATACACTTGACGTGGGGCAAATGAATAAAGAATTTAAGGATAAATTGGATCTTCTGGCAGAGCAGGTGTGTGAAAGAAAAATGTTATATTTGCGGTGGAGCATTAAAGAAATAGTAACAATCAAATATTATGTTAATATACGGTATATACAGTATACACTGTATAGACAAATGTACTGGGACATCTGACCATCACATCATATGTGTTTTCTCACTCTTATTCCTAAAACCTCCACACTCCTAAAAAAGATTTTTCATTGGTTTGCGTCATGTGACTGTGGGGATTTGATTATTCAGACACAGTAGTATTAGTGAGATTGGACATTAATGTTGAGTTAAGGAGGTCTGGGGTTCAGTCGGGGTTCCAGTTCATCCCACTCCAATCAGGACACAGCATGTCTTTATGTGGATCAGGGGTTTCATGCACAAGGACGTATTGTCCTTGGAGTTTCTTAGTTCCTGTGAATGAGTAATTTAATGCTACAATATACAAGGACATTCTGGACAACTGTGTTTGTGTGAACAGTTTGGGGAAGACACGCATATATGGGTGTGTTGGTGAGGTGTCGACAAACGTTTGGCTATATAGTGTCTACTGTATATGTGCTGTATGTTACGCGCCCTGTAAGAATAGCTCCGATTATTGCGGTACTGTCTAGACCTAGAACTGTACTAACTTCCTTGAGATCTGTGTAATCTTTTAAATCAGTGTAAGTGTAATTAATACGTGCATGTTTTTGCTCATAGGAGAGCCAGTTGAAAAGCTTGAAAAGAGAGTTGGAGGATCGGGACCTGAGGATCAATAAGCTAAAGAAGGATCTGAAGAGCATGCAGGATGCAGTAAACAAAGTGAAGGAACTGACGAAGGAAAAAGAGGCGCAACATAAAGTCATCAATATACAGGTGAGGTTCATGTGGGGGAACTGGTGACTCAGTGGTGTTTGAAGTGTTGGACTGATACCTGGATCAGGGTTCGTTTCCCAGCACCACCAAGCTGCCTCTGTTGGGCAATTGCTCAAATGTATAAAAGAGATAAATGTAAGGTAAAGAGGTCAATGTAAATGTAATGTTAGGGCTACAAGTCTTTGTTCTGTCTCTGCAGAGGAAACAACTGGCATCATTGCACGAAAGGTTTAAGAGGTTTAACAAAGGACAAGACGATGACTATGTCACGCTGCAAAGCCGGATGAATCAGCTGAGGCAAGAAAGAGATCACCTAAAGAAACTCGGTCAGCCGAAAGAAATCAAGTTAATGCAGCAGAAGATTGAGGAAAACAAATCAGTTATTAAAGAGGTAATATGTTTAACAGTATTCTATTCTTTTCTTTTTCCTCCTCTTATGATTATTATTTTTGTTGTCGTTGTTGTGGCTATTGACTAGCTAATTAAAAAAAATGTTCCTTTTTAGCTCAAGACCGAACTGACTAGGAGCAAAACGAATAACAGGGAGATCATTGAGGACCTGAAGAAAAGGCTGAAAATAAAGGATGAAGAGTTGCACAGGGTTTGTTTTCGCAAAATCGGCTCCGTTTACGTTCGATAATTGAGACAGGTTGAAAATAATACATGGGCAGCATGAAGGTCTAAGGTTTGTATCCCTAGCAGAGGTCTTTCTGTGTGGAGTTTCCACGTTCTCCTGGTTTACTCCGGGTTCTCCGGTTTCCTCCCACAGTCCCCAAAGTCCATGGTTCTCCGGTTTCCTCCCACAGTCCAAAAACATTAGATTGATTGGTGATTCTAAATTGCCCATAGGAGTAAGTGTGAGTGTGTGTGTGGTTGGTTGCAACCTGTCCTGGGTGACCCCTACCTTTCTCCCAATGACAGCTGGGGTAGACTCCAGCAGATAACTGTGACCCTTATTAGAAATAAACAGGAATAAAAAAACGAATAGGTGGATGGAAGGAAATAATACATGAAAGCAAAGCCGACCTCAATTTCTCGAATCCAAACACGCTCACAAACAGCTTCAGTAACTAGTAGTAATTACCACAATTTAAACACCATTACTATTGTGAGTAATATCTTTGTTTCTTCAGGTCAGACACACGAATACTCTGGTGGAAAAGATGAAGGCTGACATCCAAATGGGTTCCAACTTCCTCCATGATGCGAAGAGGCTGCGAGATTACTTCATGAAGCTCCAGAAATGCTACATTCTCAATCCAGAAAATGTCAGAAAAGTGTCGATGTAAGGAGCAAAAATATCATTATAACAGTATTACATTATAACATTATAGGCGCAGTTTGAACACCTCAGGGGAGAACTGGATTATACATATCAGTGCTATTAGAATTGTAATGTAACTGTAATGCGTACAGCAGTCTGGACATGGCTGGAATTTAATTTAAAACCCTTAATATATATTTATATACATAAACAAACCATCATTTCTTTTTATTTTACTAATAGAATCCCTGCAGGAGACACCAGGAGAGTCTCTACTACCATCTATAGGAATGGCCAAGCTACAGCAAACCTTGGCACATGTTAGGAATATCATGGATAACGGAAAAGGCCCTGCTGCATGTCGGAGTTTAGTCGGCGGATTTTCTCCTTCCAACTATGACCAAGATTTAGAACCCCAGATAATCAATCGCCAGGGATGTGTTAAATACTCAGATATCCTGTAGTGTGTTGCCATACCGAGATCTGGAATTACTTCACTGTGACTTTGTTGGAGGTCTATGCATTGGAGGATTAACAGATTTTGATGCCACCCCTGGCTGAGATTGAAAACGAGGGCAAAAGCGAATCAGTCCTAATCAGTGAGGTGCATTTATTGGAGACAGTCATCGGTAAAAGTAAAAAAAACATATAATAAAATATTAACAATTATTTACTCATCTGTGCTATAGATAAAACTTCTGCCTGACTCTGATCATCTCAATCTATTTTATAGTCAACCTGGTCGCATTTCCTGTTTAAATACAGGGCAGAGATGCGATGTGAGGCAACGATGACCTAGCTAACAAGGTTTCTGTAAAGCTGTCGAAATGTTAGGACAAAAACCTTCTCAAAATAATGTTCATAAAAGGTTCTTATTATGTTATTATAGTAGCAATTTATGTTCTTCTGATGTTGAGAAAACGTTGTGTTCTTAGGACGTCCTTATGTAACTTCTAATAGGAAAATTCTTGGATAATCTCAAATTGTTTAGAAAAACACCATAAAAATAAAGTTCTACCAACAACTTATGTTCCCAAAATCAAACCAGTTTAAAAAAAACTTTCTCTGTTAGCTGGGGAGCCCAGCTTTCCCTTGGATTGCACAAACTGCCCTTACAAACTGCTATAATGCTGATATTTATCTGTGTTTATTTGCCTATTTTGCTTATATACCCCAAATTCAGCCGGTTAGTACCCATCATGTAGTCCTGGAGGGCAACAATACACCAGTTATCAGTTAATGATTCAGTGGCCAGGAATATTCGTGTGTAATAAATAGTCGTAAGTTTGTATCTGATATGCTGGATTTTATTAAATGAATTTCATTTCAAAGCTCTGAAGGATACATTACTGACAGACCGGTCATAAAGTGTCAATATGATGGGCCCACTGCTGGGCCCCTGAGAAAGGCCCTTAACCCTTAACTGCGCAACTGGATTAAAATAATGAGAGATATGTATGTCTACCAACTACCATAAATGTAAATGTATGTATATGTATGACTTTATTTTAATCCAGGATGCACTCAGTATACTGGGAACATGCTATTAAAAATTTGCCACTGAAAATATATATTGTGGCAATTTATCCCCAAAGGAAAACAGTTCTCTGTACCTAAAGTGATGATTGGTCACTTCACCAGCTTCAGGACAGAAAGCAAAGATACTGAAGGATATGGTATAATTTTAAGATTTCTCTATTGTGGCGGTTTGGGGTTTTTGTTTAGTCTCTTTCTCCTCTCTGCTCTTGGCCTCTTTAAACTCTTGCTTCACTTTGTCCAGCGCTCCGGGGCTGAAGAGCACATCCAGTGCGGTCATAGCCAAGGCTTTAGCTGTACGGAGTGTGTAAAACTGAGCTTCAGCCGCGCCTGCGAACAAAGTTAAGGTGAAAAGAGGGTGGGGTGGATATTAGTGGTGAATTAGATTGCTATTTAGTTTGCAGATTACAATATTAACAAACTTGTTCACCAATATTAACAAACCTTATTCACAATTACAACAAAATTGGGCAAGAGCTATGTCATTAACGTCATTAAGAGCCATGTCATTAATACTATTAAGAGCCATGTCATTAACATCATTAGAAGCCATTTCATTAAAGTCAGTAAAAGCTATGTCATTATTATAATTAATAGCTATGTTATTAACATCATTTTGAGCTATGTCATTATTGTCCTTAAGAGCCATGTCATTAATGTCATTAAAAGCTATGTCATCCATGCCATTAAGAGCCACGTCATTAACACCATTAAAAGCTTTGTCATTAACGCCATTAAGAGCTATGTCATTAATGTCTTTAAGAGCTATGTAATAAACGTCATTAGGAACCACGTCATGAACTTCATTAAGAGCTATATCATTAACGTCATTAAAGCCATGTCATTAATGTCATGTTATTAAAGCCATGTCATCAACGTCATTAGGAGCTATGTCCATTAACGCCATTAAGAGCCATGTCATCAACGTCATTAGGAGCTAAGTCACCCTGTATAAGTGTGTCTATTTAATGCTGTAAATGTATTTAGTATATTTTATACAGGGATGTCTCATAAAAACACTCAGAGACCAAGTAATTCATACATCTCAGAACATGACATTAACATTGATCAGTACTGAGCTGTATAAAGAAAGCACAGTTCTCGAAGCTCACCAGAGGCAGCAGTATATTCTGGAGTGTGATTCAGCGCCTCAGAGCCAATGTAGAAATAAGGGTGAATCCCTGGAACGGCATGAGTGACATTCCCGAAATCTGTCGATCCTGATGTGGACGAGATGGAAATCACAAAATTCAAAGTTAGCACCAAAGCGACCAACATCTAACTGGTGGATTTTGGTTTGGGGGTCAGAATGAATGATCATGTCAGGTAGCCGAAAAGCGGCCGGTCACATTTACTTTACTTTAATTTACGATCACTCCTAAAACACATGAAAAAAGCGAGGCGCACCATTTCTTTTTTTAAATCGCTTGGTCAGAGCCGTATGTCGTTGCTAAGCAACCATCAGCTACAAAGAAAAGAAAAAAACCCAATGATGAGCTGCTTCTCCATTTTACGGCAGAGGTACCAACGTAACTTTTTCTTCGTCTTTCACTGTTTCACAAGTAGTACCATGCCAGTTAGCATGCTAGCTTATCTCTTTACCTGAAGAATTTTTGACTGTAATAAAGTTCATGCCAAGAGATTTTCCATTCTTCTCATATAGATCCTCCAGTGTGTGGTTCCTCACGATTTCATAAAACTGGTTCCTTGCAAAAAGGAGCTCAACCTGTGGAAAACAAGCTTCGGTTTAATTTCTCCAGCGACTCTTTATAAGTAGTATTATTTTCAATTCGTCTTGATCAACATGGTGTCTAACAGTTTACTAACCGTGCATCCTGTGGCCAGAGCAGCAGCTTGAAAACAAGCCTCAACTTTAGCTTTGATGCTGGGCAGGTCTCGGTAGGAAGGAGTGCGTAAGTAATACTCCAGCTCACTGTAGTCGGGTATGATGTTGGGCTTTACACCTCCGTGCCTTATTATACCTGATCAGGACACACACGTCCCGACTGGGTATCACTACTGCAGATTTTACATCATTCTGGTTCTCAGGCTGAGGATGTTTACTCACCGTGGATCCTCCAGTCAGGTTTGAGCTGCTGCCGGAGAACAGACACGTTGGTGTAGGCCATGACGGCCGCGTCCAGAGCGTTTACGCCTTCCCAGGGATATGCCGACGCGTGAGATGCTCGACCGTGGTACTTTATTACAACACTGCAGAACACCATGCAACAAAATATAAAGTCATGTAACGAGACAACAGTTCCAACCACAGTGGTTAAGGTGTTAGCACAACCATGCTGCCCCTGCTGGGCCCCCGAGCAAGGCCCTTTACTTTAAAACCGCTCAGTTGGATACTAATAAAAAGAGATAAAAGTAAGCTTCTCTGGACGAGTGTGTCTGCCAAATGCTAGAACTGTAGCTCTAATGCATTTGTGTTAATCAGAGAAGACTTAAAAGTTGTTACATGATCTACAGCAGAGGCGGTCTTGAAAACGTTCGCTCTTACACTAATCAAGCCAGCCTGGATCCACTAATCAAGGACTCTACAAAATTAGGGGACCAAGACCGAGATTCACCAAGACACCTGAACTACAGTCTGTCTATAGAAATAATCATGATCATGGAAGACCATAAAGTTTACTTGATAAAAAAAATTTTAACGTATGACTGGTAAAAATGACATCCTGATTGACCCCCCCTAAAGTGATGTAATTGTTACCATCTATGGGACATTGAGACATTGCACCAAAATGGACAAGGAGCATAACATACAGCGCAGTGATAGTGATTGTGTCCCAGTGTCTCAAAATCAACAACTTGCCACCCCTGGATCGTCCAGCAGGACCCTTAATCCTCAATTTAATTGAATTTCAGATATGGGCCTCTGCCAAAAATGTAAAGGGAATGTAGATCACATCCCTTAGATGGTCCTTTGGGGGATGTGATTGTTAATTCTAGGCTGGGTTGAGTTCTGCAATTTTCTTTACACAACATAGTCCTAGGCCCAAACCTGATGTTTACAGGTGGCGCTACATACATCATATATTATAAAGTTCTAAGTATTAGATCAAGTATTAAATTACTCATGCTCTGCCACATCTGGGATGTACGTTGCGTCCTCTTGCGAAGGATGAGCCATAAACACCACATCCAGGTCCTCGAAGGCTCCTTCTCGCAGCAAGTCTATCTTCCCACCTTCATCCTCTTCTGCCGGGGTCCCCAACACAGTTACCTGTTCATTTAACCATGTTATCATGGTACTTTAGACTTTAGATACACAATAAATTACATGAGTGACAAAGTAAAAAAATATATACAGGTGTGTTTTATTGTATGTTTGTTTACTGAGTGTCTGCAAATCAGCTCCGTTCTCCTAATCGATCACCTTCATCCTGATAAAAAATTTCTATCCTAATAAAAGTGGGTTTATCAAGAATGACCCTTACGTACAAGACTTAAAGAATCCTAGTCTGGGACTTTGCTACAGCTAATGTAATAAAAAAACAATTTTGGACTATTTAAGTGTGGGTTTGTGCTCTCAGTTGATTAAAACCAGGTTGCAGTGTAGAAAACTACAGTCCCTCTTTCAGTCTCACCTCAAGATGCAGTGCCGTTATAACGGTTTTGCATACAATTACTAAAATGCCCACAAGGTGGTGGCAGATATCTGTGGATCCGATAATCCAAATATTAAGAAAAAAAATATCAGTAAAAGAAAGATTGATGGCCGGCGCTGCGGTGTAGCGGGTTAAGGCATCAGCACCCACATGCGCAGTTGCGCTCCGGTGACCCGGGTTTGATTCCGGCTTGGGTTCTTCCCGATCCCATCCCTCTTTTCCCTATCTCCCCTATTTAATCTCTATTTGTCCTCTAAATAAAGCAAAATGCCAGAAAAATATCTTAAACAAAGTGAGAGAGATTAATTAATCAGTTTTACCTTTGGTGTAAATATTTTTAGCGAAATATTTTACTTTCAGATACTTTACAGATATCCTGTTTTTTTTTCTTATCAGTTATCAGAAATCTTAAAAGAAAAATATCACCTGCATTAAATGTATTTTGGCACACCTTGATTGGCATGGGCCACGCCTCCCCGCTCTCCAGCGCCGCCCTCAGGCCCAGTGCTGCCGCAGCTCCAGTCTCTGCTATCAGGTTATGGCCGCAGGCGTGTCCTATAGCAGGCAAAGCATCATACTCACACAGAAAGCCTACATTCACCAAAGACTCACCCTGTCCTCCACCGACAGGCCCCCATGTGGCCCGAAAAGCAGTTTCTAGTTTGTAGTGTGCGTCCACCGTCCAGCCTTTCTCCTGAGTAAAAAAGCGGACCAGAGTGTCATGAGCTTGTCTTTCCTCAAATGCGAGCTCTGGGTGGCGCCATATTGCGTCTGCTAATTGATGGAGTTTATCCTTGGTCTCGTCGATGGAAGCGCAAGCCTGCTTTTTCAGTGCTTGGAGTTTTTCAGCCATCCTGTTATTGTGCAAAAGAGAGTTTAGTGTCTGGTTGCTTCCTGACTTTTGCTGAGCTATAGGAGGAGCTACAAATAAAAGGAGGGGCTAAACTAAAACAAGGAAGGGTCAAAAAAAGCCCACAATTTACAACTCTTGCCCCTTCTCTACATCTCTAATGTGAGCTGATTTCCATACGATGTGTTTTTTTTTTTAACATACCAGGGTCATCAAATAACAGCACAGGTTTAAACACTATCTACAGGAGACGGGGGCAGAGGAAGCGAACTCAAGACAACCTTTGCACTGCTATGGTGTTACGTAACTTTAAAATGTCTGTAGATAAAATGCCTACAGCTGCAAAACTACCGGATTTGAGGTTTAAATGGTGCCTAAGAGCATAAATAGCAATCGAAACCAATGCTATCCCTCAATCAGGAAGAAGAACCTGTTATATCACCAACATTTGACAAAAATTGCTTGTTATATCTTACATTTACATTTATGGCATTTTGGCAGACACTCTTATCCAGATCAACTTACATTTATCTCCTTTATACAACTGAGCAATTGGAGGTTAAGGGCCTTGATCAGGGGCCCAATAGAGGCAGCTTGGTGTTTGCGGAAATCGAACCCTGATCTTTCAACTTTGCTTAACCAAATTGCCCCGATAACCTTGTAACCCCTGGGTAAATCGTTTAAACCCTGGGGTTGCCTTGAGGTTAGGGTTTGAGATACTTCGCACAGATGATTCGCTGTGGCGACCCCTAAAAGGAAACAGCCGAAACGAGAAGGAGACACTCAGGTAGTGATTTAACAAACCAGTTATTGATTAAATGGTAAATGGTGAGCATAAGATTCTATCGGTTCAATTCCCAGTAACACCAAGCTGCCACGGCTGCCTAATCACATTAAGGTTAATCGTTTTGGAATGCAGTGATTAGAACTGGAGACGAAGGGGAACCGATATTGATTTTATTATGCAACCATAATTACATAAAAAAGAAAAATTTTTTTTTAAGTTTTTTGACAGATTAGTAACTAAATAACTAAACTAAATTTATTATTATTATTATTATTATTTTTATATAATACTGTCTGTAGTGACCGTTTTATTATTGATTCGGTTACACCGGTTGATGTGGCTTATAAACAGTAGAAATCAGTGATTATAAGAAAGAAATTGTATACATTTATAAAGTAAAAAAAAAACAATTTGGACATAAGTACCGACTTTATCTGTATTAATCTCATCCCTATTAATGGCAAATAAATCAAAATAATCTGTAACAGGAACTATAAAGAAAATATTGAGAGAATTATTAATAAAAGAAATAATAACGTCAGAAATTTGTGCAACATAAACGATCAGCAACAAAAAGTCACAAAACAAACGGATCAAGTCCTTAATATTAATATGGATTATGTACAAATATCAATATTTAATGCATAAAGCCAATAATAGACAAATAAACAAACTTGTGATGCTAAATTACACCGTTAAAACGCAACAATGGCGATATTAAACATCAGCAAGGCAATAAATGCATTTACACACATAGGTGCACTTACATTAATGCATAAATCAATAACAGATTATTAATAAATCTGATTCTGTTTATCAGATTTATATTTGCAGTCCTGTGTTCCGGTGTGTAACGCTTAAATCGGACCGTGTAGAAACAAACTCTGTTTCCTTGTTTCTCAACCAACATAAATATAGAGGGGTCTGAAACTAAAATAAATAAATGAATAAATAAATAAATAAATATTAATAAATAAGTATTAATGCAAGTTATTAAAGCGTCTTTGTTAAATAAAAGCTTTTAAAAATTATTAATAATGATGATTAATGAATAATGATTGTATAGTAAACATGTAAGCGATTTATAGAATAGATTTATATGAGCATAATTAGTTATATAAACAGCATGAAATAAATAATATTATATTATTTGTTTATTATTAATTTTATTATTTATTTTCAATATGAGGTAACTTGTGTGACTTCCCTAGAATTTTTCTCTATTTCTCCACTTCAATGTTATAAATCATTCATGGATCTTAACTTATTTGTGCAATATTTGCTAAAATGTTTCAAATGTTTATGAATTAAAATGAAGCAAAAGTTATTTCAGCTCTTAATTCTTGTCTCCTCAGGCTGTAGTGCCTTAATGGTGGTAATAGCGCGCAATTCTTAAAACGCCCACTAGATGTTGCCATATATACCGTAGGTGGAGCCGACATGAGAGAATAAAATTGCTTAAATATTGGGGGGTGGGGTGGTGGTGGTGGAGGAGGAAGAAGGACTGCTTTAATGTATGACATTGGTCAACCGTTTCAGCTGTAGTGATAATATTTTACCTAAAGAGGGCGCTGCGGTTCCTACTTCAATGTTACTCATGTTTCCCAAAATTGTGTGTCTATGGTTCTGGAGAAACTTTGCTTGATCTCGATATTTACTGCTAAGTTGTAGCACAGGGATTAAAGTGTTGGGCTGATAATTAAAAGGTTGTGGGTTTAATTCTCAGAACCACCAAGCTGAGCCCTCGAGTAAGGCCCTTAACCTTTAACTAACAAATAGGTGTCTGCTAACTGCCAATAATGTGCCAGGGCCGGCTCTGGGTATAGGCTGAGCCCACCCAACCACCTGTCTTGCCCACCCAATCAAAATCTGTTTAAAACAAATACGTTTTGATTTTCTTTTTTTTATGATTTGTGAAGGGGTGAATTAAGTCCGGACCAATCACAACACAAAACCAAAAAGTTTCCTGTTGCTGATTGGCTGTAAGTTTACACTCCCGAAGCGAGACTTCTTGCCAGTCTGTCAAGGATTACAGAGAAGCTGAAACGGACTTATAAAGATTGTAATAATGCCTGAATATGTGTTTATTAGTCCAGTCGTTAGCCAGTGCGAATGTTAAAAATGAACCCTTTGTTTAACATTTTAAAAACATATTTGTGCTTATGTTGACTTAATATGTCCCAAACAAGACAACAGCATCTCTCTTCTCAAACCCCCACCTATGGGTGGCAAGAACCGGGTCTGTAATGTGCTGGTTGAAGCTTCTTGCTCTAAATTGCAACTATATTACACAGAAAAACAATGACAGGAAAGCACGTGTGTGTAAAGGGGATGGCCAAATACTTTATTTCATTACTTTTAATTAAAAAACCGTTCATAACGTTTTTCACACTGGTTAAATAAACATGGACATTTTTTTTGTCGTACTGATAAAACAAGGCCCAAAAAAAATTAAAAACGGTCGCTACAACAAAACGTGTTGAGATTTTTTTGCTAATACAAACAAAAGTAAAAATAAAATAAAATTAAAAAAGGATGAGGGTGGATGTCTGGCTTTTTTTTCTCCCCAGAGACATGAAAGAAAAAAACACTCCAAATCACAAAACTTTCCGTCACAGTAAACACAATTTCATGTAAAACTATTACCACATTCCTAAAATCGGACAAACAGAATAAAAAAAGTCAGCAGAGCGAAAGTGCAATTCACGATCCGTCGGTGTGATTCAGTCAGGCAGTGTTTCAAATACAACCCCAAAGTCTCTTCCTAGTAAACTTCCTCTTTCTTTTATCCGCTGTGTCTCTTTTCCGGGACACGACATCGTGTACTAGTTCATCATTACATCATTAAAAAAAATCCCAAACAAACAACCAACCAAAAAAAAAAAAAAAAAAAAAAAAGGGTGGGGGGGGGGGGGGGAGAACCCGTGTCGGTTTTTTTAATCTTGTGCAAAACGGCGCAAACTTTTTCACGTAGCAGCTCGCTAGATCTTGCAAAGAGATCCTAATGAAACATCAGGAGCTTCGGTAACAAAACTAGAGTTAATCTTCTGTTAAAAGAATTTACACACATATTTTACGTCTTATAATATTTATACTTACACAAGTTTAAAAAAAAACCCCACAATGTCTCTTTTCATAGATATTTAAAATATTACACTCAAACCGTAACACTTTCTTCTGCAACATCCTTAGTTTTTTTTCCTCTAACTGCCTTAATGCCATTTTTTTTCGCCTGAGAATCCGAGATTTTTTTTTTTTTTTGCTTGCTGTAATTGAGTTTACATTTTAAATGGTGGTCACGGCTTAGATTCCACCTTCAGTATGGTTTTTAGATGTACAGACATCTGCTCCTGGCTGTTATTGGGAACTTTGGGGATGTGATGGTCCACCCAGTGGCTGGGCGGTCTGGGCAACAGGCTCGGTGAAGGCGGCTCGCTGAACTTTGCTCCGGCGTAAGTTTTCTTTGTGTCTTTTGCGTTATCCTCGGACGACAGTTCGCTGCTTGTGATTCTTGGCGAATCTGTCAAACTACTGGTTCTCCTTCTATCCCTGTTCAGGTTTTTGATGTTCCTGTTCTTTTCAGCGCGGGTGTTCAGGTTAGGAACGTGAGGCCTGTGAGGAGACGATCGACTCGGCTGACTTCCTCTTTCGACTCTGCCTGCTTTCGATTTCAGCAGCTGAAGACAAACACACAAAAAAATACTAAGTCTTTACCAGCAGTTGAAAGGAAACAAGTAGCATCTGTTCTAGCAGTCATGACAGGCTTCTTAAACTGCACGTAGGCATGTTATGCACCTCTTTTAACCCCCACTCAACCCTGCTGGTCTTTATTGTTCTGGGCTTCAGACGCTCGAGTAGAGAAAACACATAAAAATCATTTTTAAAAAACCTGGACTACTATTATAGAACTTAATCTTTTCACAGATATAAAGGAAAGAAGATATTAAAAACTATAAGGAACTGATCCCCGAACAGTTTGTTTGAGCTCTGAGTGCTTCTGTGGACAGATGTGTCCTTTATACAGGTGTAGCTGATATTAGGAGCAATCGCTTTAAGAGCATCAAATCAATCAGCAGGAAATCAAATAATTATTAAATTTAAATGGAACCAGATAGACAAACAGATAGACAAACAGATAGACAAACAGATAGACAAACAGATAGACAGATATAGAAAGAATAGCAGATAGATAGACAGACATGTAGAGGGACAGATATAGATAGACAGACAAACAAAGAGAGACAGATAGATAAATAGATAGACAGACAGAAAGAGAGACAAAAGAGAGAGAGAGAGAGACAGGCAGACAGACAGCTAGATAGATAGGCTTCTATCTTGTCAGTCTAGCTATATATATATATATAGAGATAATCTCTATATATATATATATAGAGATATATCTATATATATATATATATATATAGATATCATATAATAGATATATCTATATATATATATAGGCAGTAAAATAAGTCGAAACCTGTGCAGAAAAGTATAAGGTATCTGATGGAGGACTCATTCAAGTAAACAAGCTTCTGGACCGTAGATCTTTTCAAGAACAGCACACGATATTTCCAGGCTTTATGTGCATAAATAAGTAAAAAATAAAACCCGATTACTAAACCTTTACCCCGTGGGGGTGTGTGAGTGAATGTTTACTCACTTCTTTTTTGGATGTTGGTGTTAAGGGTGTTTTGGCGCTCGGGGCGGTTCTGTTGATTGGATGTTCGGTGTTGTTGGTCTGGGATGCGGGTTTATCCCCGCTGTTGTTGGTGTTGTTGATGGCAGGTTTATTCCTCAGCACCACCGCCTGTCTCGCGTTCTGTTGAGTCTGATTGTAAATATTCCTGCTTTGTATACGTATCCTGTGTCCTCCATTTTTCAGCAGAACTCGTCGGGTGGGCTTGTTCAGGTTCCCATAGGAAATCAGCAAACTCGGTTCGTTGTTTTCGACGTTTTCCAGGCTCTGTTGAATCCCGATCGTTTCGCCTATCATGGTTTTTAATCGACAGGGTGGAGGATACATGAGGATACAAAGACTCCAAAATGGCTTCCTTCACGTTCGATAACACGGAGAGGGGGGGAGCTTTTAGCGCCACCACAAAGTAATTAATCACAAATCGAATCGGATGATTAAAAAAGATCCGAGATTAGATGTATTTCTTTTTCTTTTGACACAAAAACCCCCCCAACTCAATCGGAAAGTTTTGATTTGCACCCAAGTTTGATTAAACGGCGTAGCTCGAACTGTAGGTTTAAATGTCGCAGGTACTTGGTTTCTGTTGGTAACGTAGGAACTGATAGCCACGCCCCCTTAGCCCGTCCTCTTCTCTTCCGCAAAACAAAGAACACCTAGAATAGACTGGTAACCATGCTGAAAAACAGCCACTAAAAACATCTTCTTTGCCATTTAAATGTTTTTTGACGCCTTTTTCGGTCTAGAGTTTGTAAGTTACTAAAAAAAATGCGTTTTCCCCCGTAGTTACAGCTCACCCAAACGTGCCTTTACAATAATATTGTTTTTGCGCAGTTAAAAACTCACCTTCACACCAACTAAACAAACTGCACGAATTGAAAATATGTTTTTTTTTGTTTATAATTATAAAATTATTAATAAAATATATTCCGTTTCAGAGAGTCGCACCGCCCTTATTCCGCATTGCCCAACCTACGTCACAGGATAAAAGAAAGGAAGTGCCAAATATGGTCATAGCACACGCTGCTTTACGTCACCCGAAACCAGGAAACTATTGTGTCGTTTTTCTTTTTTTTCAAACAGAAAATCCCAATAATTTCCCGAGACGTTTACGTCACCAGACGATGGTGAAAGTTTAAACAATTTACATAAATTTCTTATTTGGAATTTATATTTACATTTACAGCATTTATCAGACGCCGTTATTTAAAGCAACTTACATCATTTTCTGTTATACATCTGGGCAATTGGGGGTCAGGGGCCTTGGTGGTGCTGGGAATCAAACCCTGATCATCAAATTGGTAGTTCAACACCGTAACCACGGCGCTACCACTTCCCCTATATTTATCTAATAAATCTATTTATTTTTAAGCCATTTTTTAAATAAATAAGTGCAAATGTTTTGTTTATAAAACTTCTTTTCGGTATATTTAGCAAAGAAATATTAATTTATATTTATATTAAAATATAAATAAGTAAAATATTTTCACTTCCAGGACTGGTAGTGCAGTTATCAAGGTGTTTGACTGATTCCCAGCACTAGTAAGTTACCACCGCTGGGCCCCTGAGCAAGGCTCTTAACCCTTAATCGTTTAAATGTATAAAAAAGATAAATATAAGTCACTCTAAATAAGGGCGTCTACCAAATGCTACCAGTCTTAAAGCTTTAATATATGTTATGTTGTGTACAAAGTATAATTTTTGTGCTCCCCTATAATTTAATTTTGTTATCATTATTACTTTATTTGAATGTTTTTTTGTTTTTAATTGTATTTATATGTGTTATATAACCTACCATGTACAATTGTATTAATATTGCCGGTTACCGATTCTACTTATACATATATTATCTTCGAACAGATAATAAATGTTAAAATAAAGAGGTATGTCATTTACAGAAATGAGAAATAAAACTACATATAGCTCCAAAGGTATGAACACCTGACCATTGCACCCATACGTTGTTAATAAACATTCAGATAACCTTCATTTTTTTAGGTTTAACACTAGATTTTCTAACCTGTTTAGAGAAATTACTGTCTGAGTTCTGATGTTTTTTAAGATGAAATTAGATATTGGCCCCAGGACACATAATGTTAAATTATTATGCATACATTTTATTTATTTGTTACATTATTTTATTTATTAATCTATCTCTCACATTTATAACCCTTGTAAATATCACTTATGCATGATATTAAGTTAAATCAAATGTTAATTAAAAAATCACTGATGCGAAGTATTTGTTCTTATCTGTTATTTGTGTTATAAGATGTTATGTGACGATTTGAGCAGTGGATTCCGTCTGTGGTTTCATAAAAGATGACATAATTTCAGTTCAAACTACTTCCTGGAATCAGTGATTCATATCTATTTATAATGTCAATAATGTTTTAAATGAGCATACAGGAAATTGGGACCTGTACAACCAGTACTAATAAATGTCTTAAGTAATTAAAAAAAACTTGCTGGGATGAGACTTAAAGACAGAGAATACCAAATATTACAATAAATATATTACACATATACATCACAATGTACAAATAAGGATTTAAAACAATTAGAATATTTAAGGTTTGCTAAAATATTTTTTTAAAATTACTTCTAATGATTTTAGAAGAATTAGTAGTGAAGTGCAGTATTAAACATGCACGATACTTTTGACATTCAATAAAACACTCCAGATTAAACTTTTACAATAGACGAAGAAGAAGAAGAAATTCTATTTCTGTTTATTCATTCATTTAATCATTCATTCATGTATCTTCTAGACCCGCTTAATCCCTAACTCGGGGTCACAGGGATCTGCTGGAGTCTATTCCAACCGTCTCTGAAAGGGTGAAAGGCAGGAGAGGATACACCCTGGACGGGCCGGGTAGCCAGTCCATCACTGCGCCACACACACGCACACTTACTCCTCAATTTATAAATATTTCTTTTCAGTTCAATACAATAGCTATTTCAGAAATTTACACTCGTTGCAAGTTCATAACATCAAATAAACAAAGCAGGTCAGTATGGAGATTCATGACTCATGTTAAAGTCCCAAATTATGCAATGTGCATAAAGTCATCGTGTCCAGAATGCCTTCTATAATTAGGCAAGGTTAAGAATAAGCAAGACAAACAGGGTGGAAATTGCATTCGTACTTTGTTGCACATGTTCATTTGCGTTTTTATTATTATTGGAATCTTTATTTCAGAATTTGCCTCATGGATTCTAACTTCTTATTGCATGTCATGATTCAGATCCCATTCAGATTGTTGTTAAGGTCCATCAGGCACATTTTGATCTTATTTTGTGCTGGATGTAAGGGTTCCAGAGTCAAATCATCAGTGGGGAAGTGGTAGCGCAAGGGTTAAGGTGTAGGACTGCTAAGATCTAGGTTTGATTCCCAGAACCACCAAGTTGCCACTGTTGGGCCCATGAGCAAGGCATTTAACCACCAATTGCTTAGTGGCTTAGTTGTTAAGATGTTATGCTGATACCCGAAAGACCAGGGTTCAATTCCCAGCATAGCCAAGCCACCACTGTTGGGCCCTCAATTACTCAGCTGTAAAAGAATGTAGGTCTGGATAAAATCTACAATAATACTGGTAGCCCCCTCAACTAAATAAAGGTAAACCAACGTGGACCCTTACAGAAATAAGTTTGGGACCGCGTCATATATATATGTTTAAAGCTTCCTTCTTTGACCCGCCCACTCGATTTTAAGCAAATCAGGTGACGAGATTAAAAAGCGCAAGTCTCGCTTTGACCACGCCCATTATTTTGGGAAACGCCCATTTTGTTTTCTCCGAGACGTAGTAAATATTCCGCGTGGGGTTTGTTGTTAAAAAAACACTGGTTTATACACACAAGAAACTGGAGACATGGACTTGGACATGGACATGGACATGAAGACAGTGTGAGCTGTATTTCCGAGTCGGAGTTGAGCAGCAGCCCCGCACTGGAGTGTTTTTACCCGGAGCAGTGCGCGGTTAGCACAGAGACAAAAACAATAACACCCGACAACTAATATTTATCTCAGACACCATGGCACACGGAGGACCACCTCCCCGATGGCTAAACTGTCCCAGGAGAGGACAACCTGTAGCTGGTGAGCGTCTGTCCTGGTAGTTTAGCTAATGTTACACCACACTTGTGCATTAGCATGCTACCTGGGACATTAGCACAACCCTGACTGGAACTTAATAAGATTTATCTTATAAACCGAAATTATTTCTCTTTTAAAAGAATTTAAGCTGAGATAAAATGTCACGCCACGAAAATATTGCAAGGCATGTAGTAGTTTCAAGGTTAGCATGTAGGCTAAACAGCCTTAGCTTAGCTTTAACCAGCTACAAGGCTAAGTTGGCTAGTGAGTCACACCATGTTGTGTTAAATTGTAAGAAACACTAGTTGATAAATAGATTATCAATATTATCATTATTAACAAATAATAATAAACTTTATAATAATAATTACAATAATAATCGTTAAAAATAATAATAATAATAATAACAGTGGCAACGTAAGCATTGCTGTTTGTCAGAATTAACAAAATAAACTAATTGACTATATTAAAGTGTGTGTAGCTGATAGCAACCAGGAAGTCACAGTACGACAGACTAAATAAGAAAATAAAGTGTTTTAAAATTTTTGATTAAATTTATCCATAATTAAATGTTGAAATATTAGTGATAACGGTGGAAGTTGAGCCTCTAAATCCCGCCCCCGTCACCGTAACCTCTTCTGCCCGCCTTGTCTGTTTTTCTAACCAATCATCGCTTAGTGGGCGTGGCAAAAAATTAGTTTAAAGACTCAGTTAATTTGCATAATGGCGTCCTATGAGTACAAAAAATTATAACGTACACAATAATTTTTTTTTTGTCCTTTTTAGATTTGGGGAGTGTTTTATATCCAAGCTACGACTGCTGTGAAAGTGTATTTATTATAATATTGAGCATTGTGTATATAAAGGGGAAAGTTGTGGGCGTGTCTATAGAATGACTGACAGGGGGCTAATCCAACGAGCTTTAGCTTATAAAATTTTAGGTTAATCGCAAATCTGTTTATTTTAAAAATAAGAGAGATTAAACTATAATGTTAAACAAAGAAATATTTTTTTCCTTTTTCAAACGTTTTTTTTTGTAACCTTTTTTTTTTCAGGTAAATTTCTACCAATGAAAACCATGTTGGGTCCCAGGTATGATGACATGGTCCCAGAGGAGAACAGGTTCCACCCAAGCATGCTGTCCAACTACCTTAAAAGTCTGAAGGTATGTGATTTTTAGAAATACACCATTATAAATAAGAGAAAATCTGACCTGGTGATTAGCACTGTTGCCTCACAGCAAGAAGGTCCTGGGTTCGATTCCCAGACAGGGGCCTTTCTGTGTGGAGTTTGCATGTTCTCGCCGTGCTTGTGTGTGTTTCCTCAGGATACTCCGGTTTTCTCCCACAGTACAAAAACATGTATGTTGGATTGATTTGTGATTCTAAATTGCACATAGGAGTGAGTGTGAGTGTGTGTGGTGGACTGGCGACCTGTCCAGGCCATCCTGTACCCCTCCTGCTTTTCACAGACGGCTGGGATAGACTCCAGCAGATTCCTGTAATCCCAAAAGCTCTTCACTTAATATAGTTAAAATATAAGGAGCACGCATGGTGGTCATGTGATCACCTGCTTTCACGAAGGGTTTTCACCTGGTGCCGATAAGCGGATTACAAGTTGTTCGAACTGCTTTTAGATTTTCGGACACGACACATAACGAGAAAAGGATCTGAACTCGCTGATGGTGACCGATGACTGATGGCTGTGAAAAAACATTTCTCCTGTTTGTTCGCAGGTCAAGATGGGCTTGTTGATCGATCTGACCAACACAACACGCTTCTACGACCGAGCAGATATCGAAAAAGAAGGGATCAAATACATTAAACTGCAGTGTAAAGGGTATGCCCTAAAAATGTCTTTACCTTCTCAGCTTCCACTTACAGAACCACAAAAGATTTGTGATTTAAAAAAAAAAAAAAAAAAAAAGATTTAGATCAATTTAAATATAATTTATATAAAATTACTGAGTTTCACTCCCATATTTTAAGATTGTGTGTAACCTGCCAGCTTTTAATAATAATAGCTAATAGTATCACCTCTGGCTCTAGTTTTAAAATTAAAATATTACCCGCAATAATTAAACCAATAATCGGTCGACCCCTAATTCTGACCTCAGCAAATGTTTCTAGTGTAAATAGCACCTCAGCTTCATGTGGTCTGTGGTGATCAGGAATTAAGACCATAAAGTCAGCCGGATGTGCTTTTCCAAAAAAAAAAACCCCAAACATTTACAGCCTGATCTGTCTATAAGCACAGACAAGAAGCGTCCAGGAAAGACTTTCTTTTTATGTCACACGGTATAAACACTGTCTTCGGTATCATATAGGGTACAAATGCACTTTAAATATATAAATATATAATATATTTAAATAAAAAAAAAAACCTTAGCGACTCTCTGTGTTTGTGAGTGCCAATACTTTATACAGGACTAAACACGCAGTTATGTGCTTTCCTTTCTGACGCAGCCACGGGGAATGTCCAACCACAGAGACGACAGAGATGTTCATCAGACTGTGTGAGCACTTCATACAGAAGAATCCCACAGAGCTCATAGGCAAGTTAAAGCTTTTTCTTTCTCGGGTCTCGAACTGTATTAGCGTGTAATACGTCATTCTTTCACAATTTACAGCCAAAACCTCACATTGTGATCAGCAACAATGCAGCATGTCATAAAGTGTTACAACAGATTTATAAGTGCATTATTCCTATAGATCTCAGGCTCTGTCCAAAATCGCATACTGTGTACTATATAGGGGGCGAAATGAGTGTGTGAGACAAACGGTGGGTCAGAATTCTTAGTATGCGGTAAACAGTATGCGAAAGTTTCCTGGATGATCTACTACCCCCAGACGAATTTTAATTCCTGCAGTAGAGTCGCCTCGCCATACTACCGCCATGGCGGGAAAGCAGCAATGCCGCACTTTTGTAGTTAAGTTGTGCTCGTTTTACATTAAACACTATCCAAATATTAATTTGACCATAATAACATGGCCGATGTAGTAGGCCTAATTTTAATTCAAGGTATGCATGGCCATACTATACAGCCTTTTTTTAGTAGTATGGAAGTCTGTACTTACTCAAAAGTTGTACCTACTTAAGTAGTATGTGATTTCGGACGGAGTTTTCGTGCTCGAATGTATTTTACATTTATTTTGTTTTAAATTAATTCGTGTTTTAACATTATAACAGCTATTAAAAAGTCGCTCCCTCTAGCCACACTCTTGCTTTCTTTTCATTAGATAAAAAAAAAAAAAACCCAGACTCAAACTAGCCCTAGTTTATCATGTCACAGAATGAGCAGAAACCTGAGGATCACAAAACAAACTCAAAAGATCTGTGTATGTGTCGGACGCAGGGTGGAATGTAGGTTTCTGCAGCAGAAACGCTAACGTATAAATGCAGGCTCATTTATATAAGCCTGTAATCGGTCTGAGTAATCAACACCTTCTGACCAATCGGAATTCAGCAAAGGAGGTTTCACAGACGCTTTTAATTAAATACGACCTAAATGCCGGAAAAGTTAGGACGATTAAAAAAAAAATAATTAAATCAAATGTAAACTAAATGATGTCAGTTAAGCTAATTAGATGCTAAATGTTCACCCAGCTGAATCTTTTCGAAATCTATTTAGCTTATTTATTTATTTATTTATTTTTTAGCAGACATCAAATTGGAAATGAGCTCATTTCGAGCATAAACGTGTAAAATTTCTCCGTTTAAATCATTAGGTCTGGTATCTATGTTCTATTGTAAATGAAATATCGGTAGATATTGTAGATGTGTACATTAGGTACAGTGTTCCGAATCACTGGTAAAGATGATGGTACAACACAGCTTATCGTTAAGTGTGTCTGATGGACTGGTAACTGCAGGACCTACCAACAGGTCCGGTGTGTTAATCGCTAAGCTAAACACAACCACCTTACTGACTTTTCCTGTTTGCTTGCTGTTATGATTCAGTCCCTCAGGGTTGTTTTTCATAGAGCTACTTAAACTTCTGAAACTGCAAGCAGATCATTGCTGGATATAGTAGCTGAGTGGTTCAGCTGTTGGACCGCTGATCGGATGATTGTAGGTTTAATTCTCAGCACCACCAACGCCGGGCCCCTGAGAGAGATAATTGTAAGATGCTCTGGATCAGGGCGTCCCCCTTTTGAAGACACTTATCTAATGGATTCCTACGGGAGCTGAACTCATCGTTGATGCACAGAAATGCTAGACGATGATCTCTCATGACTGTGAAAAATTTACAGAAAGTATTAGCACAGTAGTCATGGTGTTGGATTACTGCTTTGGCGGGTTGTGTGTTTGAATCTCAAGTTCATGAAGCTGCCACCGATTGCCCTAAACCAGTGGTCACCTGCGTAGTTTAGCTCCAACTTCTCTTAACACACCTAAATGTAAGTTTTAACTATACTTAGTAAAACCTTGATTAGCCAGTTCAGGTGTCTTTAATTAGAGCTGAACTCTGCAGGACACCAGCCCTCCAGAAACGAGCTTGGTGACCCCCCCTGCCCTGGGGACGTTTTAGAAGGCCAGTGGTTAAGGTGTTGGACTGCTGATCAGTAGATCATGGGTTCAATTCCCAGCTGCTGCTGCACTTATCGAGGCACTTAATCCTATCTGTATGAAGGACGCCTGTTAAATGGCTCAAATGGTTAAGATGCTGAGTTGTTGACCTGAAAACCAGGAAGACCTGGGTTCAAGCCCCACCACCGCCAGCCAGCCACTGTTGGGTTCTTAAACAAGACCCTTAATCTGGACCCTAGACCCGGTGCTGTATCATAGCTGACCCTGCACTCTGACCCCCAACTTACTTAGATGGGATATGCAAAGAAACAAATTTCACTCTAATGTAAAAATTATATGTGGCAAAAAGTCATTTTAAGGTAATTTCAGAAATCACAAAATCTTCAAATTCTAGATGGCTCGTTTTAGTCATTTTAAATAGTCCAAATAAATCTAAATTCACTTAAATGATTGTTGTCGGGACTTCAATTTTTACTCCAAGTGTTTATTCCATGCTCTTTATGCTACATGCTGTGCTATTTACAGACCGTGCATCTTGCAAAAATCCAGCTAAATATTTTAGATCAGATATTTTGGCTATTTATCGATAAATAAGGTCTTATAGTTGTATGGCAAATTACTTAAAATCAATTAAAATAAAAACGTGTAAAGATAAATGCATAGTGTGTGTGTGTGTGTGTATGTGTTATCTGAAGCAATTTTAACTGTTGATGCTGCATTGTTTTATTATTTTATAATAAACATAAAAGGACTCCATTCTTAAAGCAAAAAAAAAAGTCAAAGTATCCACTAGAGGGAGCCAGTGCAGCGTCAGAGTGACATCCACAATCTCTTTTCTTTTATAGAACCAAAAATAGAGAGAAACCGGTCGGTTTGATACGGTCGGTTTGGGTATATTAATCATCCGGACAGATGGTGGATGCTGAATTGATTTCCATTTTAAGCGCACTTCTTTTAATCTAACGAAGGGATTGGATCCTTTGTCCCACCTCTCGCCCACTCTACGGGTCGTATGAGCTAAAAGGCTTCGTCCTAAAACTTATTTAAAAAAAAATATTTTCACATAAAGTACTAAATGAAATAAGAGATGAATAAAACATCATCCTACCCCACAGCTCTATTTCACGCTAAGGAAGTCCCGTCACGCTAAGATCTGTGCATCAGGTGTAAAATTTTCCGATAAGGAATCGTAATTAAAGTGGCATAAAGTGTGAAAAAAAAAAAGGTATTCGTATTATAATCTACTCAACAATTCATAAGTCTGCAGAGAACGGATTTAAATATTAAACCTGGAATATTGCATTTGCTAAATTGGAATCCTGGAATATATAAGATGCTTTTTTTTTTAAGCATTAATCATCGATCAGGTGGTCTGAAGTGAAAAATGCATCAGTTAATAATTAAAATAATAATAAATAAATTGACTGGTCATATTAATGATACCTGGTTCTGAATTACTGTTTTAATTTATGCAAATGAAGTATCGGCAAATTACATATTCAGCAAAAATTATTTAAACCGAAAGTCTAAGCTTGTTTTTTTTTTTTTTGTAATATTTTTCACCGTCTAACACAAGCTCGTGTTTTTATTGGAACTTTATTTCTTTAGGTTTTAATAAAGAACAGTGTTAGGGCTGTGTACTGACAAGAGCCCCAGGATAAATATCACAATACATGAGTCACGGTACAATATATCACAACATATTGCAATATTTAAATAAAAAAAAAAAAAATTGCAAAGAATACAAGGAACACCAAGCTAGAGGGCAATTTTTTTATTCTGCCATGTTTGTTTCGGAGAAAATGGGCCGTAAGTGTCAGTGACAACTACGGGAGCGGAGGAGGAAGTCGTTTGACACATACTGAGGGTTTTAATCAGTTTAAAACATAATTAAAATGTGTATTAATACTAGCGGTCCGAGTACCGATATACTAACGTTAAAAAAAAATTGCCGTAGTAGCGATATCGATATTATTGCACAGCCCTAATCGGTGTTTTTGTTTTAACATCAGCAACTCACATTTTGGAAAGTTTCTAGATAATTTACATTTAATTAAAAGAGCAGTGGTGTCCAAACTTGGTCCTGGAGGGTCGGGGTGTCCTGCGGAGTTTAGCTCCAACCCTAATCAAACACACCTGAACCAACTTATCAAGTTCTTGCTAGATATACTTAAAACGTAAGGGTAGGTGTGTTGAGGCAAGTTGGCTAAACTTTGCAGGACACTGTCTCTCCAGGACTGAGATTGGACACCCCTGTTGAAAAATCTATTCCATTCTGAATATAGAAAAAGTCAGATTTTTGAAATCTATACGTTTTGCAATAGATGAAATACAAGTCTTTGTCCCGTATGCATTACTGCACAGTGAAAGAGTTTTTTTCTCGCATATTCCACCTTAGGGGTCAAAACACAGGCTCATCCGTGATACAGCACACCTGGAGCAGCAGGGGTTAAGGGCCTTGCTTGGTATTGCCTATGCCCGTAAGCCCTAACCGGTTGATCTTCCACTGCCCAAAGGCGGGAACGCAGTTGACTTTAGTGCGACACAACCTTTAAATGGTCTTATCAGCAAGCCAATGCGGTAATTATTGCTCCTAAGCTATGGAAAAAAACTCTCGAACCTTGTTGTAGACATACAGCAATCATAAAGAACTTTTGTCCTGACCACCAGACCCAAACTCTATTGCCTCCACATCTTATCGGATTGTTTCTGGTGACTGTAATTACATCATATGCACTATAAGAGGCGCTCTTGTGCTCTGGTTATGACAAATTGTCACGGCGTATCTCCCAGAGGCAGGAATACATGAATTTTATTGTCGTAGCTGTGGTGAGAGGCTTATTGATGCTGCCTTGGAAACGACCTCCCTGGGGTTCGGTGAAGGGGAGCAATGATCAGAGCGAAGAGAGGGGCATGAGTGGGCATGATAAGGGCTGAAACCCCATCTCCAAGGACCTGAGAACCAGACGAGGCTGTCTGTCACTCCAACAAGAAAGGGGGGTTGCTCTGCAGGCAAGAAGGAGGGACACTTGAGAGACTATTTTGGAAGAAGACGCTGATGTTAATCCAGTCCCCCTTCGGGTCACAAAGGTTTATTGTTTCACACCTTCAGCACACGTGACTCTGCATCCTACACGTCGTTTAGGAGACGCTTTATTTTTACACCATGCCGGTCGGAACGTCTGTTGGAATTAGTTACTTTCATTAAAGATTCTAGGCATTAAACTTTGGGCCTGCTCTTCACCTTTTAATTAAATAATCCATCATAGTGTTTGGGACTAGTGGTAGCTCAGTGTTGGACTGATAACAGGTTCAATTTCCAGCACTACCAAGCTGCTGAGTTGAATGTTTGAGAGTGTGAAAGCAGAGAGGAAAGGGCTTTTTTTAGCGAGTCACGTCGTATAGAGTGGTGGGAGAAGACAAGAAACAGGATTAGAGGAACACTGGAGAGAGACATGAAGGGGGAGTACGGGGTGGCAGCTATACTGCTGGGCCCCTGAGGAAGGCCCTTAATCCTGAACTGCTGAGTTGCCCAAAAATGTTAATGTTTCCTTTCTCCAGGCTACAGCACAATCGATGGATATTTATAACACACACAGTTGTACACGATATTACATTCACGCTTGTGTCTTTGTAAAGGACAGGGTAGAAGGTGTACGCTGTCCCACCACCCACAGAGTGTATAAATGTTACATACATCTCCTCAACTCATGGTTAAAAGTGATGGTAGGGCTGGGATATAACTTTAAACCTTAGATTAGTGAGAGGAAGGGGCGGCGCTGAAAAGGGGAAGTAAGAACGGTTCAAAGGGCCCATGCACATTGAGGGCCCCCAGAGATCTGTATTATTAGTAATAATTAGTAATAGTACTAGAAGTAATGTAATAGTTGGTTTGGTAGGGGCCCCAAACTCATATTCTGTCATAGGGGCCCCTGGTCAAAGGTCAGAATTGCTCGAAATTGTTGGCAAAGACAGAGAAAAACATATTAAATATGCATCAGTCCAAGGGTTTAGCGCGACAGGCGACTGCTGGAAGCTAAGGCTTTGCTTTTCTAATGAATAGGTGAGAACGTGTGTATTTTCCTCAGAGGGCAGAAACTCATCAGTGACTGAGAGGGTGAGCGAGTACAGAGGGGAATTAATGAGTGAGAGAGAGAAAGAGAGACGAGGTGCGAGCGAGCGCAAGCCGGAGAGACAAAAGACACGGAGGTCACGTTTGAGAGTGTGAAAGCGAAAAGGAAAGGGCTTTTTTAGCGAGTCAGGCCGCGTAAAGTGGTGGGGGAAGGAAAAGAAACAGGATTAGAGGAACATAAAGGGGAGGGATGAAGGGGGGGGCATGGGGTGGCAGCTAAACTGGTCTTTGATCATCGGAATAGAGTGCAGATTGATATAAAAAACGCACCACATCTATTACATTTAGGCAGCCCTGAACAGACACCTCACACACACACACGAGTATGAAAAACAAACAAGCAGACAAAGGAATGATGGATGGATAGATAGATAGATGGGTGGAGAGATGAAAAGCTGTGTGTGCGTGTGTGTGTGAACTCTGTGTTCTGTCTCATTTCCTCTCCCCCTGCAGGTGTCCACTGCACTCACGGCTTTAATCGGACAGGCTTTTTGATCTGCTCCTACCTGGTGGAGAAGATGGACTGGAGGTGAGGGGTAGTGTGTGTGTGTGTGTGTGTGTGTGTGTGTGTGTGTGTGTGTGTGTGTGTGTGTGTGTGTGTGTGTGTGTGTGTGTGGTGTTTGCTTGCATTATTCACCCACCAATTCATATACAGGACGAAAGTAAAATTGCTAAAAGGTTGGTATGTCCTGTCTGTACCGCACTGTCGCATCTTTCCGAGGGGAAATAACCTGTCGTGCCGCAGACATGGACATGTTTGTGGAAAAACAATACTTATTTCACGAGTATATAAATCTACAAGTTCCGAAAAACGAAGAATTTACAAACTCAGTGCAATTTTTCTTCTTCTTGTACATTTTTTTTTTATTAATAATAAAAAGTTTTATTTATGTAGCGCCTTTTCGGGGCTCGAAGACACTTTACAACAAACATTAAAAATGAAAGAATAACATCAAATAGTAATATAAAAGCCAAAAAATATCATCCAGACAGAAATATATAGACAATAAACACCAGGAAAGGCAGGATATGAGAGGATAACATCAAACAATAATACAAAAAGAACATCAGACATCCAAATAGAAAATGTAGAAAAAAACCCTGTGGGAAAAATGTTTTTATCTCTAAGCAAAAAAGGATATACTTTTGAGCATTTTTGCATCAATTGAGTGAATAGGACAGTAGGTGGAGTGTGTGTGTGTGTGTGTGAGCGAACGAGAGAGAGGTTGCAAGATAATACTGAGAGACAGAGGTTTGCGAGAGACAGAGGTTTGCAGGAGACCGAGCAAGACAGAGATTTGCGAGAGACCGAGCGAGACAGAGATTTGTGAGAGACCGAGCGAGAGAGAGATTGCGAGATAATACTGAGAGACAGAGGTTTGCGAGAGACAGAGGTTTGCAGGAGACCGAGCAAGACAGAGATTTGCGAGAGACCGAGCGAGACAGAGATTTGCGAGAGACCGAGCGAGACAGAGGTTTGCGAGAGACCGAGCGAGACAGAGATTGCGAGACGAGACGGAGCGATTTGCGCAGAGAGATTTGCGACCGAGAACAGAGTTTGCACGACCGAGCGAGATTTGCGATGCGAGACCGAGCGAGACAGAGATTTGCGAGGACGAGACGAGAGAGAGACCGATTTGCGAGACAGAGATTTGCGAGCGACCGACGAGACAGAGATTTGCGAGCGAGAGACCGAGCGAGACAGAGATTTGCGAGAGACTTGCCAGAGAGATTTGCAGGAGAGCGAGACAGAGATTTGCGAGAGACCGAGCGAGACAGGACAGAGATTTGCGAGAGACAGAGGTTTGCAGGAGACGAGCGCGAGAGACAGAGATTTGCGAGCAGAGACCGAGCGAGAGACCGAGCGAGACAGAGATTTGCGAGGAACCGAGAGCGAGACAGAGATTTGCGAGAGACCGGAGATTTGCGAGAGCGAGCGAGAGACAGAGATTTGCGAGACGAGACAGCAGAGATTTGCGAGAGACCGAGCGAGAGACAGAGATTTGCGAGAGACCGAGCGAGACAGAGATTTGCGAGAGACCGAGCGAGACAGAGATTTGCGAGAGACACCGAGATTGAGCGAGACGAGAGCAGAGATTTGCAGAGATTTGCGAGAGACAGAGATTTGCGAGAGACCGAGCGAGACAGAGATTTGCGAGAGACCGAGCGAGACAGAGATTTGCAAGACAGAGATTTGCGAGAGACCGAGCGAGACAGAGATTGCTAGAGAAACGAGCGAGGAAGGAAAGGTATGGAATGGGGAAAGGCCCACAAGGTGGAAATCGAACTCAGGATGTCCAGAGCGCAACAGCGCCACACATGTTGACGCGCTACGTACTGCAACGTTGAGTTTAAGCTGTAATTAGAAATAAATGATAAAATAAAAGGGTTTACGTGTGTGTGTATATATATATATATGTATATATATATAATGTGTATATATACAAACAAATAAATGTTAATAAATAACTAAATCTAATAACTTTATCTAATTTGATTGAGGGTCACAAGTTCAGAGCTTCACCGCTGAGCTGCTTTTCATACAGTATCAGAGAAGCCGACGGATTTAGGACAAAGGTCAGGATATTCCTGCTGAAAATCGATTTCCCCTTGACTTATATTTTGCAACCCCCCACTACCCCCCATCGAGAGCGCCAGTCGATAGCACATCACAGCGTGAGTTAGTGTGGGTGTAATGGGTATTCTTAAACTCCCGGTGAAATCAGTCACACTAAAGCTTTCGGCTCGCCGCTGAGAGAAAGGGCTTCGCCGCACACCGTGAATTATTCATGGTCGCTCCTGGACACCTGATGTATTTAGACTGGGAGGATACAGCGGCGAGTGGCTCAGGGAAGGTCAAAGCCAGATCGGGATCTACCAGGCTTGTGTTTACATTCACAGGTTGAAGTGAGACAAATCTAATTTGTTTGTCTTAAAGCGTGTTTTTTTTTTTTTTCACGCCCGCTTTTTTATTGATTTATTTTTTTAAGGCTCACTTTCAGGAAGTGGAACCCGGATAAAATGGGTTCTTCAAGACATTTATCGTGTTTTGATACTGGTACATTAGATCACATTTACAGCATTTGGCAGACGTCCTTATGCAGAGCGACTTACATTAATCTCTTTTATACAACTGAGCAATTAGGGATAAAGGGCCTTGCTCAGGGGCCCAACAGTCGTGGCGTGGTGGAGCTGGGAATTGAACCCACAATCTTTGGGTTGGTAGTCCAACACCTTAACCATGAACCACCACTTCCCAAATCACAAATCAAAAAGTGTGCAGTTTCGCTCCGGCCACCCCGGGTTCGATTTTGGCTCGGGTCCCTTCCAGTCCCACCCTCTTTCTACATCTATTTCCTCCATTTCGTCCCTCTGTCCTATCAATAAAGGCAAAAAAAAATAAACACATCACAAAGTGTTTCTTTTTCTTTTTTCTTTCTTTTTCTTTTTTCTTTCTTTTTGCTTTTCCTCTTTCTTTTCTTTCTTTTTCTTTTCTTTCTTTTTGTTCTTTCTTTCCTTTCTTTCTTTCTTTTTTCTTTTTCTTTTTTCTTTCTTTTTCTTTTTTCTTTCTTTCTTTTTTTTCTTTCTTTTTGCTCTTCCTCTTTCTTTCTTTTTTTCTTTCTTTCTTTTTTCTCTCTCCCATTTTGCTTTTTTTTCTTTCTTTTTCTTTCTTTTTCTTTCTTTTTTTTCTTTTTTCTTTCTATTTGCTCTTCCTTTTTCTTTCTTTCTTTCTTTCTTTTTCTTTCTTTTTCTTTTCTTTCTTTTTGCTCTCTTTTCTTTCTTTCTTCTCTCTTTCTTCTTTGTCTCCTTTTCTTTCTTTTTCTTTTTCTTTCTTTCTTCTTTCTTTTTGTCTTTCTTTCTTTCTTTCTTTCTTTCTTTCTTTCTTTTTTTTTCTTTTTCTTTTTTTTCTTTTGCTTTCTCTTTCTTTCTTTCTTTCGTTTTTCTTTCTTTCTTTCTTTCTTTCTTTCTTTCTTTTTCTTTTTTTCTTTCTTCTTTTTCTTTTCTTTTGCTCTTCTTCTCTTTCTTCTTCTTTCTTTCTTCTTCTTCTTTTTTCTTTTTCTTTTTTCTTTCTTTTTCTTTTTTCTTTCTTTTTCTTTTTTCTTTCTTTTTTCTTTTTTTTTTTCTTTTTCTTTTTTTTTCTTCTTTCTTTTTTTTTTTCTTTCTTTTTCTCTTTTTATTTCCTCTTTCCTCTTCTTCTTCTTTTTTCTTTCTTTTCTTTCTTTTTCTTTTTTTTTTTTTCTTTTTTCTTTCCTTTTTTCTTTCTTTCTTTCTTTTTTTTTTTCTTTCTTTCTTTTATTTGCTCTTTCTTTCTTTCTTTCTTATGACTGAATATAAACAGCAAACATTATATAGTATCGAGTGCCACAGTTACAAATGATAAAGCTGTTTCGGTGGATGCGCTGGTCTTCATGTTTACGCCTGTATCACAAAAGTTATTTTGCTATTTTGCCACAGAAATCTGGCGTTCCAGCTTGCCCAGTATTTTACATGAGATCTTTCAGCACGGCCCTCTCAGAAATCCTCACATCAGCCATTTTATCTTTTTGTCCGTTTCAGCGTGGAAGCGGCAGCGGCAGCGTTCGCACACGCTCGCTCTCCCGGCATCTACAAAGACGATTACCTGAAAGAACTTTTCCGCCGCTGCGGCGACGTGGATGACGCACCGTCCGCCCCGGAGCTTCCCGAATGGTGTTTCGAAGACGGCAACACGGACGCCGACGACGACGGCAACGTGATCGGTCAGGATTCCGGGCCGAGCTCGTCGGGTTCCAATCCGAATAAGAAGAAGCGAGAGAAACTGAAGCTGGTAAGAGTTCATTAATGAATGAATTGGCGGAATCACAGCTTTGTTGGATGAACACACACAGCACTGTTTCCGAGGTGATTCGTTCAACAGCTGTGTGTGTTTGTGCAAAAACACCTGCGTGTGAGTTGTCTGTAAGTTGGGTTGCAAAAGAGGTGGAAAATTTCCAGTAGATTTCCATGGAAACGTCATCTCAGGATTTTTGGAAACTTTCTTGGCTAGTGTCATGATCTTTCTTTCTATTTTTCTTTCCTTTTTCTTTTTTTTCTTTTGTTTTTTCTCTTCTCTCTTTCTGTCTGTTTGTCTCTCTTTTTTTCTTCCTTCTCTTTCTCTCTTTCTCACCATGTGGGTCTTTTTTTCTCTTTCTTTCTTTGTTTCTTCCTTCCTTCCTTCCTTCCTTCCTTCCTTTCTCCGTTTCTCTCTTTCCTGCAGGGGGCCGTGTTTCTGGAAGGCGTCTCGGTAAAAGGAGTCGCTCAGTTGACCACTCAGCCCAAACTGGGGCAGGTTCAGCGCAAATGCCAGGAGTTCTGCGAGTGGGAAAGGTAAGTGCGCAGCATAAAACATTCAAAAACACTGCATTAACTCATCATTTTACCTGAGAAGAATCGATACAGAAAAACCATCTCGAACAGAAGCTTTTAAAAAGTAATACAAGAAACACGAGTGCAATTTAATAGCCTATAAACAACAAACAGAAAAAAAAATTGTGTTTTTAAATCTCTTTTCTCTTCTTATCAGCCTAATATTTCCGTAGTTACAGGGACGACTAATAATAATACATAAAAAAAATCATCTGTTTGTGCAGCTTCATAAGAGGAATGTAACAGTTTGGTATCGGTCCTCCACTCCTACCCGTGTGTAAAGCTGTCAATCCGACACACTGCCTTACCTTCAGTTCTCTCACTTTAAACAGGAAAAGACTCTGTCATGTCTCCGTAGGGCATGACAGCATTGTGGCAGCCTCGCATCAGCGTGATGTTCCGTGACACTCCGTCCAACCACAAATAGCCCCCTTTCTCCTTCTGTCCCACGGAAACTGTCAGAAAGTTTTAGTGGGGGTTTAATGAATGACGGCTTTTTTTGTGGAATATGTGCAGCTCGTCTCCGGTCCTGTCTCCTACTTCCTGTTAATTACATCGGAGAGTTGCACAAAAGACTTAAAGCTTTAAATCTTCTGGATGGGGGGGGGATTTACGACATGTCATTAGTTAATTGCACAAAATTGTTAGTCGGACGTCGCAGGGTTTTTTGTTTTTTTTTTGTCTTCCAGTCGGGCTACCAAAATGTATTCTTGACTTTTACGTTGGGTTATTTTATAAGCAGGAAAAATATCTTTTAATGCTTTTTTGCAATTTTTTAGAAATATAATTGGGTAATTAATGCTATCTATTAATATTTGGGGTAATAAAATCACATTTAAATGGTTACCTTCACGTTGTGATCACACAAACTGTGTATCAGGAGCGGCGGTACTGATTTTTACAAGGTATTCATTAGCGACACTTCAGATCTGATCCTAAATTGTCCTGTGAGTCATTAGTCTCCCCACGTAACAAGGGAAATATCACACAGCAAATTTAAACATGTGATAAAGATGCACGCTCGCGCAGTGGACTGAACTGCGAAACTTGCTGACAACTAGAATGGAATGTTTAGTTATAGTAGTGCTAAATACTGATCATTGTATCGATAATTGTAATTGCTCGTTAAAGAATGTTATATAATATATATAATATAAAGAATGATATATAAAAATATGCAAATATTTTTCTTCAGTAGAAAATAAAAGCCATTGAACTCCGGTCACTTCAGGGGGTTAATAGCGGTTAAGTCCAAATTAGTAATTAGATGAAGTAAATCAGTTTTATGCGTTTTGAGGTGTTTTTCTGCTCACCACGCCTGTAAAGAGCAATGATAAAAGTACTGAATCGTTTTATTTATAAACACGTCGACTGTCGTTTGCGCCCTTATAAGAAAAAACAAACGGCTTTTATTTAAATCATTTGACTACCGATTCAGTTAAATTATTACTAGCTGCATTCGATGTCTAATAATAAAAATTACCCGGAGTCAATTTATGTGAGCATGTTGAGCTGTAAGGCTCGAGCCTATTTAAGCTTAGTGATTTGCACAGTAATAGAAGGGTGTGTCAGAACCAATATTTGGCAAAACTGATTTGGTTTGGTTTTTGGAGCAATGATATTAAAAGTACTGAACTAAACAAGCACTTTTATTTATAAACACCGTCAGTACTGTCGTTTTACGCCCTCACAGCTAAGAAAAAACAAAACGGCTTTTATTTCTAAATCATTCTAGAGGAGTCAGCTACACTCTTTTTTGTCTCGCCCATCAATAGAGGAGGCTAAAACTGAAAAAAATCCATAAAAAGTGTCTTCTGTTAAATAAACATTACTAGCTGCATCGTGTTACAGATACCGATGTCTAATAATAAAAATATCAAAGAATATATCGGTAAAATCGATTATCGGTCGATCTTTAGTAAAGAGAGGTTGTTTGAGCTACTGTAGCCTGTCTGTCATTTTCCGCCGGTCCACACATTTTTCTGTGCACTTTTCTCTTTTGTCTTTTTTTTTTAACACAAATGTGTGTGTAAACTCAATCGGTCACTGGGAAAACCATACACGGAGAGACATCAGAGATTCCCCATATTCTGGTGTTTGACACCAGATGAGATGATTAGATAAATGTAGCCAGAAATGCAGAAAAAGACAAAAAGAAATTATAAAACATATTTTGACAGCACAGGATTAAGAGAACCGTGATGGAAATATAAAAAAAATAGGAGTGTGTTTGTGTGCCGAAGGTCTGGCTTCCCTGGAGCTCAGCCTGTATCCATGGACAGGAGCAACATTCATCTGTTGGAGAAGAATGGCTACAAGGTCAGCTGGAAGGCAGATGGAACACGGTGAGCTGTGTATACACCCACACACACATGCACCTACATACACACACACACATACATGGCTCTTTTAGTCACTTTAAAAAGCGCAGCAGGACGGTCAGGTTCAGAAACGCACTGCAAAATAATTCCATAAAATTAATCGCTGATAGATGTAAAAGTTTATATTAAAAAATCTCTGCATGTTTGTTTTGATTTACGTTGTCTTTCTTTTCTGGAGAGTGTGTGTACAGAACCCATTTCCCAGACACACATCATTCAGCAGAATTCTTTTTTTTATTTGTTAAAAAAATAAATTGCACAACTTGGATTAATTCACAAGACCTTTGTAGGACGTCACATGTACCGAAATGTCGTCGGCCATCTTGGAAGTGAATTAGTGCAGCAGTTATTGCGCCTCTTCTGGAATTTTTTACATAAACACTGTACTCGGTGACATAAATTGTGTAAATGTGTCTATTGACTAAGTGTTTAAGAGGTAATTGACAGAGTATAGAAGAAGAATTATGGCCAGAGTCTCAGTGTTGCATAAACCGGTCAGTGAGCAACACCTGCAGTTGGAATGATCTACTGCTTCCTCAGTGTGTAATGCTGACGCACAGCATCCCGTCCCGCTGGTGCAGAGAAGCTGAGTGTACATGCTCTGGGTGTTAAACTTGTACCTGTAGTTAAAGTTTAAACAACAACTTGGTGAACTCATTAAAAGTTTAAACAAGAAACATATTGTGGCTCTTGAACAACACACATTTTTTTGGCAGATATTATGATGTTATAGGTCACATGACCTATACTGATTTAGTAGATCAATTTTGTATTTCTACCACAAACATGATGAATCACATACTGGACCTGTATGCCCTGAATCGAATACAGTGGATTCTGAATCGAATACAGTGGATTCTGAATCAAATATAGTAGATTCTGAATCGAATACAGTAGATTCTGAATCGAATACAGTGGATTCTGAATCGAATCGAATACAGTGGATTCTGAATCGAATACAGTGGATTCTGAATCAAATATAGTAGATTCTGAATGGGGTGCAGTAGATTCTCAACTGAATACTGAATCACATACTGGACCTGTATGCCCTGAATCGAATACAGTAGATTCTGAATCGAATACAGTAGATTCTGAATCGAATACAGTAGATTCTGAATCGAATACAGTAGATTCTGAATTGAAAACGATAGATGCTGAATCGAATACGATAGATTCTGAATCGAATACAATAGATGCTGAATCGAAATGAAATGAAATGCAGTAGATTCTCAACCGAATACTGAATCACATACTGGACCTGTATACCCTGAATTGAATACCGTAGACTCTATAAGGGGTGCAGTAGGTTCTGAATGGAATGCAGTAGGTTCTGAATGGAATGCAGTAGGTTCTGAATGGAATGCAGTAGGTTCTGAATGGAATGCAGTAGGTTCTGAATGGAATGCAGTAGTTCCTGTTGTAATTGTATCTAAATCGAACGGATGCATTAGCCTCCGAATCAAATGCAGCACGTGTTAATGCTGAACACTGAAGCAGCTTTTATTTCGCCCTGATAGGAACATCTTTTCCAGGAAGTTAAGCCCATTATTTATATCCCCGTTGTTGTGCATAAGCTTATCTTTTGTGCTGCAAATTGGTTCCCTAGTCCCTCGCCGGACTTGGTGTTTAGTCACTGCAGCTCCAGCGTTTTTGTTTCTTTATTCAGAGAAAGTGTCTGCGCTGATGACTGCCTGGCTAAGGCCGCATTTACACTGCATCTATCGAGTGACCTAATTCACATTTAATTCAGATGTGCCTCTAATGTGGCACAGATGGGATATGACCAACGGCCGTGTAAGCAGAGAAAAATCACGTGGATTAGCGATCAATGCTACATTCGCCCCAGGCTGCAACAAAGACTCTTATTTTTTTTTTCTACACCTAAAGGGATCGTTGTTTTGTCAACCTTTTAGAATGGTGTGGAAAGTAAAGTACTGAATTATCAGTTCGTCTTTGTCCATTGCTTCCAATGACTATGGCACTATTGTTTTTACTTTCTTTTCTGGTCAGTACGTGTTCATTGAGTTGTTATGCTGTGTATAGTGTAAATGCAGATATCGGATAGGGGTCAGTTTTAAAAGATGATTGGATATAGTCCAGACGCTTCTCTCTCCTACTGAGTGTCTCTCTGTCTCTCTCTTTCTCTCCGTCTCTCTCATACTTGACCGGTCTTTTTGTCTAAAGAATAAAGAGGAGCGGGACACATGTTCAGGTTGTGACCTCAGACAGTCAAACACAAACAGGTTGACACTCGCACACCGACGCCTTCACTGTCTGCAAGTAACACACTGCGAATAGACCTTCATTCAGCAAATATTAAGAAGCACAGCTCCTAATGTTGATGGGGTTTACACACACACACACACACACACACACACACACACACAGTCCAGACAAGGACACTAATGGTCACTCAGTGGCACAGAGAGCAACGATGTGTACAGTCTGAGACATGAAGCCTGGCATTGGCTGTCAGCGCAAAGAGACAGAGTGGCTGAGACTGGCACACACACACACATAAACACACACCGTATAATAAAAAGAAAAAGAGAGGGATAAACAAAGATTTAGTGAGATTTAAAAAAAACAAAACCCTTAGACTTAAAAACAGACACACATGAAAAGAGACAGGGAGAAATACCAAGAGACGTGGACAGAAAGATAGAAAGAGACAAATGAGTTAGAATATGTGTGATACATAGAGAGAGAGAAAGAGAGAGATGGAAAAGGAACACAGTTGAATAAAAAATGGAAGTTCAATGCTGGACGGAACGGACAAGCAAGGGATAGAGAGAAAAGAGGAAGTGAGTGAGGAACAGAAAGCAAATGGTGAAAAAGAGGGAACGATGGAAGACACTGTAAGTCGGAAATTTATCGGAGAGCCACATGATTATTATAAACTACAAGCTGTTTCTTTCTTTCTTTCTTTCTTTCTTCCTTCTGTCCGTCTGTTTGTGTCTCTTTGCTATCACTGTTTCTTTCCCCGCGAATAACGACGGATAAAATTACCTTAGCGGGAGGCCTGAGCCCAGCAGCAGCAGCAGCAGTGACGGCGGCGGCTCGGCGTTAGTATTCTGGCCCTCGGCTCCATCCGTAATACTCCCACTGAATATTTCATGAGGTGCAGCTCTCGGAGAATTTTACAGATAGCTGCACTCGTTCGGGAGCGAGAGCGACACAGGCACACAGACTGCTGGCTGTCAGCCGCAAAAGAGAAAATCTTCAATCCTGCCCCAGCGAAGGGCTGATTTTAAAATCGGAACGTGCTTCATTTACAAAACCACCCTGCCGTATTCAGGTCTGTGAGCGAGGGAGGAAATAATGCATAAATAAATAAAATAAAGACTGAGAAGTGACTAATAATTCAAAATATAAGAATAATGCAGATGTTTATTACTTTGAAATTAAAATAGAAATGAAAAACAAGGTGTTATGACTAGAATTATTATAACTTATTATACATTTTTACATTTATTTTATTTTAATTTACTTCATGAAATAAAGACGAAAGAAAAATCTTAACAATCACATTCATTGAAAATAAAATAATCGTTCATCGGTAGAAAATGTGTATATTGACTAAAAATAAATATAATTTAGTCTTTTCCCTTTATATTAACAATGACGACCAATAAAAATGTTAATTGCTATAACAACAGTTACTGTATCATAGCTAGGAAATGTGTATAAAATCTTTTTATTACATATAATAATAATCAGAATATTATAAAAAAAATTTATGATGGTTAGAAAAAATATATAAAAGTTAGTTTTTTTATTGAATATTAACAAAATTAAATCAACAATAATAGTAAAATTATAATAATAATAATATTCTGTTTGAGAAATGTGCAAAAAAGGACAATAAAAGTAGCTGGAAATTGTGTTTAAAGGCTTTGAGGACAAAAATATAGTAAAAATAATAATTGATAATAAAACTGTATCGATAATTAAGAATGCTTTAATGATTTCATAATTTATTAAAAAAATTAAAACTAAACAAGACACCAGGTTGAATCTTTTAATTTTTATTTTTTTTTTAACCCTGAATTTCTCCCTTCTTCCCCACACTCTGATTCTAAACCAGCGGAAAAAGCTGTTTGCTAGCATCAGTGCTTTTAGCAGCAGAAGCTGGAGAACTAAACCGCAAGTAACAAGAGTGTTGGCATCACCCATCCCGCCATGGTCCATCTGCAATGATGCATCAAATGTTCCCGGTCAGACAACGTTCTCCAGTGATAATGAACATCCTCCGTAACTCCAGGAAACATTCACGCTGTTGCTTCACCTCCACTAGCTGTGGATCAGATATCTGCGTATCTGATCGCGGCACGTCGGTGTTACTGAAAGTCTTTATCAGACTCGAGCGGAATAGAAAAGTCTCCAGATCAGAAGGACCACCGCGGAGACGGAAACCGGAGACATGCTATTGAAAAATTATATTCTGACTAATTATTTTAGAATAAAGAAAAAGCCTCCTGTCACAATGGATATTGATATCAACATAGCGTCTGACAGCATGGGCTGTGGAGTGAAATCAATCAGGCTGCGGAGGACAACGGAGTGACTACAATAGAAAGAGTTTGTATTAAAAGATCGTAAAAATATGCCCGATCGGAGGAGTTTCAGAAGAGCTTAGCCGCCTTCCTGACGCTTACAATTGCAAGAGAACGTGACCTGATTCAGCTTTTAAAATGAAGAATCGTCCTAATAGAAACTTCTAATAGAAATGTCTGTATTAAAACTTTTACAGGGTAACCTTTGACCTCTCGAACCAGCATGGTGGATCCGAGTCAATCACCTGTAATTGGCTCTTTGCTGAAAAATGCCTTTGCTGCTCAGTAAGGCAATGAAAACATTCCTGCTGCTTCTGATGGAAGATAATGACTAGCCGTAACAGTTATAACGTTTGCGTTAAATGGTTAAACAGTCAAAATGTTGGAAAATAACAGTAGAACAGCTGTTGAAAAAGGTAACATGCTGCCATGCGGTTCCCTTTGGTTGCTAGGATGTTGTTGGATAGTCAAGCGGTTCCTAGGCAGTTGCGACAACCAGTTTTTCTGCAATATTCCTTTCCTGAAGATCGTAGTGGTCAGCTGACTTCCGACAAACAATAATTTCCTTAAAAATAAGGTATAAACAAAATAAATTTACTTGAAATCAGCTTACATATGGCAACAAAACCTGTAATTGGTAAAATTTCGCCACACAAATGTTGTCATGTCATGCCACATATCGTTGGATCTTATATTAAACAATGTTCGATAATAATATATCAGGAAAAATATTGGTAAAACTAATTATCGGTCGATCTCTAGGCGCTAGTCAGTAAGATCGCCATGATTCGGAACACCTTTGAAGTCTACGTAGCTTTAAAATGCATAAACATCTTTAGAAATAATACATATTGTTTTCATCCCTTATAAATGAGATGAAGATGAAACACAGAACAGAAAGGGTTATTTGTCATTGTGTGTTGGGGCTTTAATCAGCTGTGTGTTACTGAAATGAAAGCAGTGCAAATAAAGCAGTGGCCTTTTTTTCGGAGCTTTTCTATCTAGACTTGGTGAATGGACTGAAAAGACTCCTAATGTGTTTTTGGTCATCGGGGCAGCGAAGGCTTGAAGGCTGGAAAGCGTGTTTCATGGGGGAACATCCTGACATGCTGTCGCACCATGAGGTCGCGAGCGACGGGATTAGCCTGTAATGAGCTGTAGCCTCCTCCCTAAGGACAATGAGAACAATGGCGCTTCTCTTCCACCACAGAAAATGCAGCGAGAGACACGGCATCCGCTCCATTTCGGAAAGTGGCTTTCTTATTGTGAGAAATAATTGGTCTATTTGAGAACATTACGCCGCACATTATGGAAATGGACCCATAGCGTGTGCGGGATGCGGCAGTAAATAACCGTTAGCGAAGATATAACGTATTTTTGAGTGTCTGAAGCCTTTAGAACGTTGAGAAGATATGACTCGTTTCCATAGATTGTTTTTCCTTTTTTATATCGAGTATCGATGTTGATCTCGGATTATATATAGATTTATTTATTTATTTATTTTGCTGCTGTACTCAGAACGCTACAGCTCAAAAGCTATAAAAGGGTGTGATCTGTGATAGCGAGCTTAAATTTGACAGACAGATAAATTAAATTTGTCAAAACGAGCTTCTTCAGATTGAGGATGATCTCTAAGATTAAACCTTTTTTTTTTCTTTTGTCCCATAAAAATTTAGAAAAGGTTATTCATGCCTTGAGATTAGAGATTAAAGATTAGACTATTATGGTGCTTAAAATAAAATCTTGGGTAGTTTGCAGATGTCCCAGGCATTCGGAAAGGAGCTCCTATTTACCCCGGTGCTAAATTCAATAGACCCTTCCTACATTCCAGATCTCATCCAGGAACACCAGTCAACGAGATCGCTACGATCTCAGTCACAGACACTTTTGGTTGTTCCTCACTTGAAAATGAAATCTAGACGGGATCTGGCTTTGGCAGTCCGCTATAAATCAGAAAAGCACCGACGCTCAATCAGTTTAAAAGCCAATCGAAAGCGTATTTTTCTATGCTAGTGTTCGGTCAGAGGTAAGTGTGAAGGTGGCATTAAATCATGGCTTAATTTATACGGGTTTTAATCTAAACGATACCTTTATTGCTCTTTTAAGGTTCGTCTGTGTATATTCCTTAATTACATGTTGTTGTTTTTTACTGTTTTATTCTGTGCTTTAGAAATAAACCTTAATTCGGATTAATTTGATGCACACATTTCAGCTGTTCCAGACTCTTCATATACACTTCATATCCGCGAGAACCCCCCCCCCCCAACCTATTAATGCTATTAACCACCAGACGCATTATACTGATTAATACAATTCCCGCTTTTTAAGTCATCTGTAACACTGTTAAATTATACGCCGCTGGCTTTAAGTGGACGGCTGTAAATTATTCTAGTCTTTCGAGTCCGTGTGGCCTTTGAGTAGTGGGGCAGTAATTGTGGTTTATGCACCGCGTCTGCTTTTACTACTCAGCATCGTGATTTAAGCCACGAGTGTTTTTTTCAGTTATTTATAAGTCGACGTCTCTGGAGGAAGCGCTGTCCCTAAAGGCCTTTGTCTTTTTTTCCATTACGTTCCGTCTTCCTTCTGTTTTGTTCTCAGTGTTGTTAGCATGCGAAAGCAGGAATAATAATAATAATGATGACATTGATTAGTAAATATTATTGTGTTAAATGTCACTCAAAGAGGTTGTAAGTCGAAGTAGCTCAGAGGATAAAGTGTTGGACTGCTGATCGGATCCCCAGCACCACCAGGCTGCCACTGCTGCCACCCAGAGCAAGAGAACAGTGAGAAAAGAGAAGAGTCTCTCTGGATAGATGTGAAGAACTATAGCAGGTTCTGCTCACTTGGACCTTTGGTCAGACAATCTAACTTCCCACTTCCAATAAATGATTATTTGGATTGAAAAAAATGACAAAAATGTAAGTTGATTTGAATAAGAGCTTCGGCTAAATTGTTGTAAATTGTACTTGGTGTCATTGATTGGTAGGATTTCACATAGCAACACGTAGCCATCATGGCGAGGGTAAAGAAGAACCCTAAAGTTCTTTAAAACCAGCATTAAACAAGTTATGGCAAAACTGAGTCACTTCTATAAACTGTGTAAAATGTTTTCATTCCTGGTAGCCCTTCCGGCCGCCACTCTTTACATTTTACTTTTACGGCATTTAGAAGACACCCTTATCCACAGCGACTTACGTTAATTTCTTTTACGCAACTGAGCAATGAAGGGTTAAGGTCCTTGCTCAGGCGGCCCTGCAGTGACAACATGGTGGTGACGGGAATCGAACCCCGGTCTTCCAATTAGCAGTTCCAATTAGACCTTAACAACTTCCTCCATTGTTAATTTTTTAGCTTAAATAAAAAAGGACATTATATTTAATGTAGAATATTATAACTAAGACAAAACATCACTCCAAAAATATTTTCAAAACACAAATAGCAATTATATAAAATAATTAAATTGCAATTATCCGACAAATATTTAGTTCTTAATAAACATCGGATTCCGGATATCCAAGATTCGAGTAATTTCCTCTCATCATCCGTGTTTAAGCGTGAGGTTCGACTGGCCGACAGCTTCAGTCATATCCTGTTAGTAAACCCAGAAAGGCTGAAATTGACAGGTTGTGATTGCAGGAATGAGGTCGCCGGGAGGCTAACCGTGCCACTCGTATACGACCCAGTTTCACTGATTGATGGAACAATAATCAGTAGATGCGCTTCCTCAGCTTTCACCGTGCCTCTTATCTGTCTCTCCTCCGTCTCGCTCACACCTGGGATTTAGTACTGGATAGATTTTGCTGTGGGACATTTTGAAAGCATCAGTAGCCTGACTCGACATTATTCACGACTCGGATACTGTCTTTAAGCTTGTGTTTGAAGCCCACCAGGTTCCTGAACATCGCTTTGACTGTTAAAACTGCTGCCTCAAGGACGAAAAGAAATCCACCTGGAATATCAGGATTTATACAATTTATACAGCAAATAATAGAAATATTTATATCCAGTGAGTTGTGTGTCACCCTCATATTGTTTGAATACACAGCTGTGGACAAAGGCAGTGTGTGGTGTGTGTGTGTGTAAGGCTGCGGAAGGCTTACCCCCTTCATCGGCCGCAGGCCACGAACCTGAGACTAGCAATATACAATTTACGGTGGAATTTTTCTCATTTAAAACACTGCCTGCTGCTGCTTCTGGTTGCATATTGAAGAAATAGCTGCTTAGAACCACTGGTCCAGGATCAGTCTTTTCTCACAGCGATTTAAAACGCTGTCTCTAGATCAGCAGTTGTAGAAAACTAATTTGCATGGAAAATTAAATCAATAAAGGGGAAAAGGTTTAAGGTGTTAGACTGCTAACCCGAAAGATTGTGGGTTCGATTCCCAGCACAACCAAGTTGAGCCCTTGAGCAAGGCCCTTAACCCTAATTGCTCAGTTGTATAAATGAGATACGCTGGATAAGGGCGTCAGTTTAAGTAAGACGTTACAATGTTTTCACGCCCAGATCCAGAAGAGAAGCAGATATTTGTGCGAAGTGGTGGCTCATGGTTAAGGTGTCGGATCACCAACTCGAAGCCACCACCGTTGGGCCCTTGAGCAAGACTCTTAACCCAAATGCTCAGCTGTATAAATGAGTTAGTGAGATGTAAGGCGCTCTGGATAAATGTAAATGGACCTGACAGCCTTACCCTGGATTTGCTTTGCTCTTCGCTTATGGCTGTGGGATTTAGTCCCTGTGTCCTCTCAAGGTCCTTGAGGTTCTGCAGCATTCTTCCTTTTTTGTTTTTAAATAGGAGAAAAAATGTGCATTCATAATTGGGGAGGTGGTGGCTCATGGTTAAGATGTTGGACTGCCAACCTTTTTGTAGGTTCGATTCCCAGTTTTACCAAGCCACCACTGTTGGGTCCCTCAGCAAGCCCCTTAACCCCCAGTTGCTCAGTTGTATAAATGAGATAAATGTAAGTCGCTCTGGATAAGGGCGTCTGCCAAATGCTTTAAATGTAAGTAATACATAAATTAACCACACACTTTTATCAAACTGAGGAGTTTAGGGTTAAAGGTCCTGCTGAGGGCCCATCGTCAACCCGCCACGGACCTACATTAGTCACAGGGATGCAAAGGACCACACCAACAAACAAATCTGCATATATTCCAGTCTAAACATCTTTATTGTCTTTTAGTGTGGACTTTTCCTTAATAGATGATTCTTTTACTCCTACATCTGCACAAATGTTTTTTTTTTCAACATCTTTAGGTGCGGAATCACCTCAAAATGATCTGTTGTATAATTTCTTAGAAGATCTATTACATCCGTGGGTTTCTTTCAGAGCCGTAATCTTCCCCCACCATTAT
>VCAZ01000032.1:1906610-2011610 GCA_005784505.1 Bagarius yarrelli | reverse complement strand
CGCCTCCTCCACCAGACTGTTAAAACGACATCTTTTTGGATTGTCCCTTTATCTGCGTCTCCAATACACAGTATCGCAAAAGCCAACCGGTCGATAGGTAGAAGAATATTTACAAAGTGAAAGTGGAAAGTTTATTGTGTTTTCTCGAAGATGTTCAGATTAAATGCAGGTTGTCTTACCTTTTAAGCTTTTAGAAAAATAAAAAAGCACTTACAACCGACTGTGCCGGAAAGTAAATGCAAGTAAACTAGCTTTAATGCAGCATAGTAACACACACACCCTTTCCATGACTTCTTGGTTCAGAATCCAGACTTTCTTCAGCCGTAATTGCTTTCAGGCACCAGCGTCAACCCCACAAGCAACGGCATTTATTACCTGGAATTGTTAAGCCGTGTGTGTGTGTGTGTGTGTGTGTGTGACTTCGAGTGAGACCGACTTTAAATTAAGGTTTACGTGCTTCTTTCGTCAAAATCGAATGCACCGTTTTTCGAGCTCGCAGAAGTTTTTATTAAGTCGACGAGGAAAGAAAAACAAGGTTGGTTTGCGCATAAGCAGGTGGCTTGTCCTGGTTAAGGATTTCACTTTCTTTTATTCTGATCGAGTTGGGGGGGGGGAGAACCCTATTCTTTATTATAAGACAGGTAATTATTAATGTAATAGGGTTAAATGCCCACAAATCATACACACCAGATGCCAGAAGCGTGTTGATGTAATTAATCTGCTAATGGAAGTGGATGTAACTGGATTATTCCCGCTCGGTTACTCTGGGAATTGTCCATGGTCCTGAAGGAGAGCTTCAATCCAGGGTACAGACACAATATACAGTGATGTGACGAATTCTGATTAGTACCTTGTGATACAAAGATATATTTTTATAATATATATTATTCTTTAAAGATTTTAGGTTCTCAATTCTTATTCTATTAAAACAAATAATAGCTATTTGTTGTTACTCATAAATGAGATGCTCCTGTAGTGCCTTTACACTGCCCTTAGACTCAGTTTAAACTGGTAGCTCATTGGTTAAGGTGTCGGACTGCGGATTGGACAATTGTAGTTTCATTTCCCAGCACCACTAAAGTTCCGCCGCTGGTCTCAAAAGCGAAGGCCCCTAACCCTCAAACTTTTGGGGACGGCCCCTTCCTGTAGTGCACAAAACAAGGTCCATAAAGACATAGATGAGCAAGTTTGGAACCGTCTGGGTCTGTGTCCTAAACCCCACTGGACTGGAACGTATATATATATATATATATATAAAAACCAATTTGGAATCTGATGACACAGTAAAACATGTAATCACCGGCAGCCACTTCATGCCACTTGAAGTGTGCAACATCCCCACTGTATTCGCCGCGGTGTGTATCATGATTGGACACAGCGCGGCTTTATTCTCAGGGTCTCGATAGTGTAGTTCCCCCTCTTCTCACCAAGTTTACTTTACTTCTATATCTTTTCAGTTTATAGCGATTTTTAACGACGCCATGATTCAACAACGTGCAGTTAAACGTCAGGAGTCGTGTGTCGGGTTTATTAGTTCAGCTGTGATGAGGTCTGTTGCAGTCACAAGCGATCGAGCATCACATGCCGTCTCTGCTGTTTGTCGCTATTTATATCCTTATAGGTTTAGAAAATGTAGCCCACAGAGAGGAAAAAGGAAAGGAAAGCGATGCGATGATATATTCCTCTTCCAGCTAAAAGTGTCTCGGGATTCTGGGAAATTAGTTGTGACTTGATTTTTGTTTACTTTGCAAACCACAGATAAACAAAATCTTTATTGCTGGATAGCGACCCTGGGTTCGATTCCAGCTCGGGTTCTTTTCGACTGTAAAAACTTCTTCCATGACGTTGCTTATATTTACCATCTGCTCAATTCCCTGCAGGTACATGATGCTAATCGACGGCAGAAACGAAGTGTACATGATCGACAGGGACAACTCGGTCTTCCAGATCAGCAACCTGGAGTTTCCTTACCGGAAGGACATGAGGATGCACCTCTCCAACACGCTGCTGGATGGGGTGAGGGCGCTTCTGTTTAATTAGTGTGTAGGCAAGTCGCGCTAACGTTTCACACACTGGAATGCCTAGAGCTCTTTGGCTACATGCTCGTTACCAGTAAATATCAGAGAGTTTGCCTGATTTTGCTCGAAATGAACGTCTAATTAAGACTGATTTTTTATCATGTAAATATATGTTGTTTTTCTGTATATTGGAAATACCTGAGGTTGTTAATGCTGCATCACTGGGAAGGGCTACACGTTCCATGGACTGCTATCTGTCTCCTTCTACATACCCGAGCTCACATATTCACTCGATTAGCTAGAGTGGCTGTGATGGACGGTGAGAGAGAGAGAGAAAGAGAAAATCATTTGCATGCACACTTTCTTTGTCTTCCAGTTAAGATCTTTTTATTTGAAATATTCCTGATGGGGAAAAAACTTGTTCCAGCATGTGCAGAAGGACGTACGGTTAATGTAAGTCGTTTACATGGTGGAATTCTTTGTTCGATTGGTTATTGGAAAGGTTTAAACCAACCGCCAATATGATAGATTTCAATGATTTTGGGCATTTTAATTCAGATTGAGGTGTTTACATAGATTAAATCAGATTGGATTAATTATCGGATTGGAGAAATCGAGTGGATTAAATTGGATCTGATTTTTAATCGAATTGGATTTATAATCAGACCAGATTACAGTGCGTCATGTAAACACACTCAGTGAGAGGGAAAGAAAGGTTACGTCTCCTTAACTTTAGGTGTTCTCTTTGTCATGGAAGTCTAATCAGATCTAATCAGAACTCTGACTCAATCAGTTGCTAAAGCTGACTGATTGGGCGTCAGCCACCAGCGTTAACGGGATCAGATCTAATGTGACATTCTCTGCTTTAGATGAATAAGCCGGCCCTTTTGAAGATCAGAAGTCTTTTAAATACAGACATCCTTCCTTTCCGGTGTCTGAGCCACGCTCGAATATTCAGCAAACCGCTAATGGAGCTCATTACACCGGGTCCAAATAACAGCTTGTGGGAGCCAACGATGTTCTGTAAGATCCCGAGCCCAGCTGCTGCTTTTGCTGACCCACACTTTGTGCATAATGGCTTCCTGCTGCCACCGTTTTTAACATCGCACACTTTGCAGATCAGTGCATTTTTTTCTCACTGAGTTGTTTCTGCTGTAGCCTCTCTCAGCATTTTACAATAACCGCATCAGACACGTATTCCAGTATGCAGCGCAATTCGTTCCAAAGGCCAAACTGGAAGTGCCATACCAATTTTCCCGGACGAAATAATGTAAACGCAGATTTCCATCAGTGCCATCAGATTTTTGCATATAAAAACAGTCCAAACATCAAGGCCGCATTTATACCGCATGTATCATGTGACCCGATTCCTTTTTTTTCCGTCTAATGTGACACGGAGGATCGTGAAAAAATCACATGGATTCCAATATTTTTAGATTAGATTTAGTCCTAATTTGGATATGGAAATACATGGGATATAAATTGGATACGTGCATTAGCGTCTGCTGTGTAAACAGACTAATCGGATTTTCATTCACATTTACAGAATTTGGCGGACGTCCTTATCCAAAGGGGCTTAGATTGATCTCTTTTATACAACTGAGCAATTAGGGGGTTAAGGGCCTTGCTCAGGGGCCCAACAGTCGTGGCTTGGTGGAGCTGAGAATCGAACCCACAATCTTCAGGTTGGTAGACCTTAACCATGAGCCACCACTTCCCCACACCACTGAATAAATGACGGTGTAAGTCGAACATCATTGAATAAACGAAGGTGGCACATGACGTCAAATCAGGTGGACACCAACAACAATATTCAGTGTATTTAACGGTGCAATTTTGTATTTTGAGATTTGTTATTTTTATTCACTTAAAATCTGTTTTGTCTGTACAAACACACACACACACACACACACACACACACACACACACACACAGGCTTTATATGTATTTGGCAACCAATGCTATATTCCCAGGCTGTAAAAAAAGGGCTCTCTTCTTTTTGTCCACTGCGGCCATTGATTATTGCAGCGTTTTTACGTTCTTTTTCGGTCAGTACGTTTACATTGGGTTGTTATGCTGTTTATAGTGTAAATGCAGATGTCAGGTATGGGTCAGTTTTAAGAGATGATGTAGGCGCGTCATAAGAGAACATTAGTATGCTGAGGTTCCACTGTATCCCCCCGCCTTCACAGTCAACTTTTCAATTCAACAAAAACTGTAAACCGGCCGTGGTGTTTCAATAGATTTGGAGGGAGCTGTAAAAAATCTTTGATGAGAAATCTTACTGTCTGCGCAGACGTCTTTTGTGCCAGAAGAAAAAAAAAATTGTCATTACTGAAATATTTATCGATTTTTAATTAACTTGAAAGTTCCAGAAACATGTGGTGCACTTTGATCCAACCTTAGTTCATTTATCTGCCCCTCCAGACAGATAAACGGCTTCCTGCCTGTAGTAACAAGTGTCCAACTGCGGAATAATTAGGACAGTCACATGGCAGAGCTTGACACTTGGTGCTGTACGGCGGGTTAAGCTTTGGTTCGCTGAACCGCTGTGAAAAGTGATATTTGAGTACTCGACTACTTTATCTCTCACACGCTTAGTCTCTCGCTCACTTCAATACACATTTACTCCTCTCTCTCTCTCTCTCTCTCTCTCTCTCTCGCTTCTCTTTTCCTTTCCTCTTACCGTTAATCTTCTAAGAATTTTCTCTTCAGCTAAAGTAATAGGAAACGGGTATAACGTGAAATATCTTCTTGCCCTAAGACGTGCTTTAAATCCTAAACCTGTCTCTCTTCACCGTTTCACACTTCTCCATTTCTGTCTGTAGGAGATGATCGTCGACAAAGTCAACGGGCAGCCCATCCCACGCTATCTCATCTACGACATCATCAAAATAACCGTGAGTATCTCTCACAGGACATACTCCTTCCTTTGCCAGGAGGAATCTCTGTTTGTTGAGATTAAAGGCTTTTACCGTTTACTGACGGATTCAGCCGTGATTGGCTTCCATCTGGATTGTTTCAGCGTGAATTATTTATTCTGACTTCGATTTTTAGTACAATATTAAAGGAATTATTATTTTTTTTTGTAATTAGTCATTTTCCTGTTCCCACCTAATAACGATCTGTGTTAAAGGTCTCGTTGATGGTTAAGAGGGAAAAAAAAAAACTGTAAATACACCAATTTTATTTTGCTAAATCTAGTTTTACTGCTTCACAGAACCTGCAACATTGTTCGGGTGTTAAAGTTTTAAAACCCTCGTTGGTGCATCTTTTTTTTTTTTTTTTTCCCGAAGGTTAATAAATGCTGTTTTTTGGTAAGACCATGTGAAGATGCTTCATCCTCCAACTCTGGACGGATTATGATGTATATAAGATATATAATAATGCATATAACTCTATAATAATTTATAAAATCCTCCCAGATAATCACTTTTTTACCCCTTAGAACTTGTTTGTCCTCAGTTACTAAGTATGGAGATCCAGTTCTGGTTCTATGAGTTTAAGGTTCATTTGATCCCGCATCGGTCCAAACCAGATCTTTTTGCGGCTTGCTTTGTGCACAGGGGCATCGTCATGCTGGAACAGGTTTTTATCATTTAAATTTAACATTTGCACCAAATAACTAGATAAAATCCTAAACCCGAGTTTACGCTGTGCTATTGTTAATAGTTGATTAGTAGTTAGTTTGTTATTTGGAGGATCATGATCCCCATCTGTAGCGTTAATTTTTATCAACAAAGTTAACTTTTCTCGCTGTTCTGTCCACTCGCTAATTGCGTCAAGTTTGGCGCTCCTATTGGTTCTTGGTTTGACGGGTATGGAAATCTGAAACTCCCAGAATTTCATCAGAGAAAAAAAAAACTAATTACAACAACCATAAATTGGCAAGCGATCAAACTAGCGATCAAAGACAACAGATTTTAGCGTTAAATCATAGGAAGTTTAGGATTGGAAAAAAAAAACCGTCTCCGATGAACAAATCGTGGCCAAAAAGCACTGGCCAGAAGTTTACTAAATATCCACATATAGTGCGACGCTACAGAAAGATGGAACAGTAAAGGGTGACCCACAGGACCCCTACGTGCCAAAAAACACATCATGAATAAATCCTACTGGTGTCTCAGTGCAATCAATTTCTTCGTGGATGTAGACACATTAACCTAATGAGACAAGTTCTGTGCACCACCAGCTTCACACCACCGCTGCTGCTTACACGAGACGATATATAGCGGAGACGTGTGAAAACCTTCATGTAGTGCTACACCTCGGTACCTCAACTCCTCCATGATTTGGCTACTTTTCAGTTCCATTTCTGGAATCTGCTCGTGTCCAGACCATTAATTTATTTGAATGGTGTTGCAAAATATAACCCACGATCCACGTAGATACCAGACAAACAGCTTTCCCTTAGAGACATGAACGCGGACAAAACTGGAAGAAAAAAAAAAAGACTATCCATCGTCTACTGCATGCACAAACTCTCTCACAGGTGCTGGAACTGACATGAGAGAGCAAAAGAAAAGAAAAGAGAGAAAAGGATAACGGAGACATATTTTCTGCTTTGGCTCCCAGACACAGATGGACACCCTTTTTTTTTTTTTTTCTACAATCGGAATCCTATAGGTACTCTTATCCTTCTGGATCTCCATATGTCCTCATAAAACACATTCTTTTTCTTTTAAGCTCCTCATATGAAAGCTGTTAGATTTTAATCTTCCCTGTATCCTCCAGCCTCCAGACTACTAATAAACAAAGCAATTTAAGAAACAATTTAAAATCCATGTCCTAAAAATCGTTACGCAATTATTCCAGCAATTTAGTCAAGCTGTCTGCTCTTTCTGGGGTTTTTTTTTGTGTTTTTTTTTTTTAAGAAAGTTGTCTTTTTTTATTTGTTTATTTTTTTAAACTCATGGTTACAGCCCTACATCAGAACTAATAACCGTCTCTCCTTGACTTGTCCAACGTTTATTAAATCCTCTCATTTTTTCCATTCAAGGTTAGCACGAATCGCTCGTTCCACATTCTCCAGTCGTGAATAAATACAACCCACGGACAAAATATTAAACGCAGCCTTGAGTGCCAATTGGTGTATTGTTTTTGCCTGTGAATGCTGTTCGAATCTGGTAGGCAGACACTTTGAATAAACACCGCACTCTGTCAGTGCTGTATAAAAAATTTTCTTAGCTTTATATAAACATTGCAGAATTTTAACATGAAGCGGTGACATTGGACAAAACTATGAGATAAAATGATAAGGTTAAAATGCTACCACGGCCGTCAGGGACACAGGAACTTTCAGTCTCTTTTCATACAAGTTTGTTGGAGATGATTATGAACCTCTGTGGCAGTCTGTTCGAAAATTCCCACTTCAGTCTAGGGTCCATATTGCAGATTCTCCTAATTTTGGTGATTTATCTTCCGCAACTATCCTGTGCTACTCATTCCACTCCACTACACTACACTCTTATCCAGAGCGAATAACATTTCTCTCTTCTATACAACTGATCAATTGGTGGTTAAGGGCCTTGCTCAGGGGCCCAACAGTGGTAAATCGGTGGTGCTGGGACTCAAACCCCAATCCTCCAATTAGCAGTCCAACACCTTAACCACTGCATTAGGAAAGCCTTTTTAAAGCTGGTAATAAAGGTATGGGAAATAAAGCCATGCTGAAGATAATCTATGTGATATTAGTGACATTTTTTTTACCCATCATTGACATTCAAATGCCCCACTTATCACTTGATTTCTATCGTCGCCTAAAGTTGACTCCACTCCCACTAGCTACAGAGGTGTATCTAGGGTTTTCAGCGCCTGGGGACAAAGTCAGTTTTCGCGCCCCTCTCCTGGCCCCCTTGTGACAGGGTGCCAGCCATAAGGGCGTCCGTCATGCTTTCCTGGAAATTTTTGAGTTTTACAACATGAAAACTTAGAATTAAGGCAACAATGATACATTGAAGATATAATTGGGAAAAACATTTATTTGCAATTATATAACATCAATTTGGCGCCCCAGTTGCTGTGCCCAGGGGCAGGTGTCTCCCTTTGCCCCCTCTCAGCTACGCCACTGCCTCCGCAGCCAGAGAGCCTCATGCACCCCGCAATCAACCGGCCTTTTTCATCCGTTACCGAGCGCCACAAATGTCAGTGTCTCAGCATGGTGTTCGTATCAGTCCCCCTGTTCTCCAGACATCGATCACGGTCCCTTTATGATGTCCTTTTGTTGCTTTTAAATCCAACCAGGACCCAGAAAGTAGCCCCCTGGGATTGAACTGTGTTGTTGTTAATGTTTTTTAAATGTTTTTATAAAAATATCACAGTGCGCCACTTCCTCGGGGGGCCAGTCTGCCCGTCTGATGTCGGCTAAATGTTTAGCTAGACGGGCAGTGCTCTTAAAACAGGCCGAGTGTGAAATTGTAAAAAAGTGAGAGCAGATTGGAATTTTTTTTTTTTTTTTTTTTTTTTTTGCAGTTCCGTTTGCCTACAGGCGTTTATGAGTTTATTTTTTATAGCAAAAAGAAAGCTGCACTATATGAGGTAATAAGGAAAATCTATCCTATACACACAAATATTAAAGCAAGGAAAGCAGGACCCTCTCACGTATTCCAGGGACTGCTTTCCCCAGGGTATCATTTCGGTTTCTATGCTATAATCAGGCCCCAAGCTGGGTTCTTTATAGCACCTTTGTGTCCCTACTTTATTATCTGTTAAGCAGATTGTCTGTCATTTGAGCTGTAGTGCTATCTGCCAAGCACTGGAGACCAACTATTAGCATCAATGCAAGATTTTGGATACAAGAAGTGATTGTGGGTTTATTGAAGCTTGAAAAAGGTCAAGATGTTATCGCTGGTGAGCATGAAGGATGAGCCCCTCCACCCCCGCCCCCCATGTACATAATCCTAGCCCAGTGATAGAATGACTGACACAGACTGTCATCATATACATTATCTATCTAGTCAGTCAGCCAGCCATCCATGAATCTATCTATCTATCTATCTATCTATCTATCTATCTATCTATCTATCTATCTATCTATCTACATTAGTCAACAATTGAAGTGGATCAACAATTGAAGTGGATCAAAGTTGTGCTAAAACCAAAACAGTATAGTATGTATATTATAAAAAATAGTATGTACATGTAGAAAATAAATATAGATATATGGGTATGGTACACAATGGGGTATGTAATACTGAGAGTGCTGTAAAAATCGTAAGTTGTCTAGACGGTAAAAGCAGCATCATGAGGTAGAGATGCATCACATCAGAGGCTCATGTTAGACAGAGTCCGAAAGGGTCAATAAGGGCATATTGAGATGGTTTGGACATGTGCAGAGGAGGGAGAGTGGAAAAATTGGTAGGAGGATGGTGGAAATGGAGCTACAGGCGGAAGGCAATAAGGAAGACCAACAAGGGGGGTATATAGATGTGATAAATGAGGACATGAAGTAAGAAGGTGTGAGTAAAGAGGATGCAGAGGAAAGGGCTAGGTAAAGGCAGACTATTCACTGTGGGGACGGCTGAAGGAACCAGCCAGAAGAAGAAGAAGAAGAAGAAGAATTGACTACAGATCTTTATCCAGACGATATAAAACAAACATTAAAGGCTCGAAGTGAGCTCTCTTTAGTAGTTTTTTTTTTTTTTTTTTTTTTTTTTTTTTTGCAGAAACTGTTGTAAAATAGTAAAAAGACATTGAAGCACGTTGCATCCTAATTGAACGATCTGGAGATCTTGTTTGTTTTTTCCCCCCAAATGTTGCAAAATAGGTTTTTAAAAGCATGGAGGTGTGTTTTATTTATAATACATTATAAAGATTTCTTTTACCCAAAGTTAAGGGGGCAAAACAAAACCCTGTCCCAGCTTGACAAAGCAATATGGACACGGTGTGCTAATATTGGACACCGTTTACTGCATTCTTTACAGTGAACTTTGATATTAAAATGACTTTTAACCTAGCGGTACGTGTGTAGCCACTCTAATAGAAATGAGTGTTTCAAGCCTGCATTCGGCTTCGAAAATAATAATGAAGTTCCATATCAGTGCCTCTGGTCTATGCTGTAAAAAAAAAAAAAAAAAAAAGTCATGTTTAGGTCCTTGCAGGATTTTGCTTTTAATTAAAATGTTTTCAAGGGTAATTAAAGTTAAACTGCAATTTATTTTCTCACTTACACAAAACCCGGCCAAAAAAAAAAAAAAAGACTCACTTGTTGTTCTTTAATGATGTTATTAGGCGTGTCTGCATAACAGACGGAGTCAGTCGTTAAATGACACCTCCAAACTGAATGATGGGAGACAAGTGTTTGTATGTTAGTTTAGCCCGCGGCTGTGTCTCCGTTCTGGAGGAAAATGTCAGTGCTTCCTTATTTAAGGTGTTAAAAAAAATTTAAAATGACGTATCTTTTAAGATCTAGACTATATAAACAAATTGGCACCTGTCCATCACATCTGTATGTTTTTTTTTTTTAAACATTCTGCTCCAGATGTTTATCTCATTCTTTTACCTATAATAACCTTCACACTTCTGTGCTCGTTTTCATTAGATTGGGTCATGTGACTGAGGGGATTTGATCATTTAGTCACAATAGTATTAGTGAGATCAGACACTGATGTTGAGGTGAGGAGGTCTGATGTTTACTCGGGGTTCCAGTTCATCCCAACGGTGTTCAGTTTGAAGGGGTTGAGTCAGAATGAGTGTGCAGGACATGAGAGTTCTTCCGCTCCAATTAGGACACAGTATGTCTTCATGGAAATCAGGGGTTTTGTGCACAGGGACATTGTCATGCTGGAACAGGGTTTAAGTCTCTTGTTTTACATAGATGATCATATAGATCATATACGTCTTTGGGTGTGTTCACACTTGTAGTTTGGTTGGTTTGGTCCGCACCAGAAAAAAAAATACATTTGGTCCTGGTCCGCTTAGCGTTCACACTCACATTTTTGACCGTGAACCTAAAGATAGCGAACCTAAATGCATAGTGATACGCTCACAACCTGATTGGTCGGCTTTTGTGATGTATACATTTGCAACTTGTTGGACTGATAGGCAGCATAAGTCCTTGAATGAGACAAACCAAGCAGATATTTCTGAGACTTCTTTGCTTTTAAATCAAAGACTCATAATCAGAATTGTATTTGTGTCGCACCTTGAGACATCACATTCACATCTTTTTGGTCCGTTTACGTCTATTTGTTCCGTGTGGCGTCCGTATGTCAATCAGACCGTACCAAAGTTCCTTTGGAAGCAGACCGAAACCCATGTTTTAAGTGCTCTGGTGGTTTATTGTTCAGATGACAGCGTTTACACTTAATTAAATAAACAGTACCAGTTTGTTTTAATCAAACTAAACATGAGTTTAAACACCTTTAACAAGTGTAAACACCTCTTAGGCATTTTGTGTTGACAAATTTTTAGGAAGGACACGGGTATGGAAACGGCCTCTTTCGGAGACTATAGTGTCTGTGCGTAGCCTCCTTTTAACGTTATTTGGAATGGATCAAGATCAAGTATTCATTTAGACAAGTCCATTTGACACTTGATTGGACTTAGTTGCTTGCTGTTTTTGAATATTCCTTCACCCCAAAGTTACACCAAAGGGGTGTCTTGATCATTTTTCTGAAAAAAAATCTAACTGATCTGCTTTTCTTTTTTTTTTTTTTTTTTTTTGAGATTCTACAGAAGTAGAAAGGAAGAAAAGACAGTCTGACCTTGTAGACCATGTGACAATGGCAACATTGTGGCTGTGGTATGTCCAGATTAAGTCAAGTCCCCTTTATTTATCTAGCACTTTTAACAAGAGACAGAGAACGTAGTCCTGCTACCCACATGCACCGATCAGTGTAAACTCTGTAATTAAGTGTCCTTGCGGTTGATCTTCCTTTGCTAAGAAAAGGTTCATAGCACAAACAGGGGCAGCAGAATCCCTGCCCCTTCGGGTATCTATTAGTGTTTATTTATTAGCGTTTTCCTATTTATTTGCTTTACAATTGTGCAGTTTGATGGTGCAAACTAGCCACATTTTTTTCATTGGCTGTGTAAAAGAACTTTAACAATCAACAATAAAAGCCTGTGTTTCATTTCCCGCGTGCCGCTTTAACTCGGTTTAGCTGAGAACCAACGGTTACCAGGGTTCCACTGCACCAACATGTTCTTTTTCACTAACACACATCTGTAAAGAGAGGGTATCGATTATTCAGCATCAGCCGCTGGGGTCTTAGACTAAACGCTAGTCTAAGTGCAGCACAGACTAGACTAATGCTTTTTAAAGAGTAATCATTAACTTTATATCACTTTATTATAGCCATCTTTAAGCAGTGGGTTTGTCAGGTTTGTGTCTTTCCTGTTTAAAATGCTTTCTCACACACCTCCATTGTGTATATGACACCTTCATTTGTAGCTTTCTACAGAATAATATACATATATTTGCATAGAAATGAGGACCGGTGCGCCTAATAAATCGAATCGAACACCCTGCATCATTTAATGTTCATTAATTTAAACAAGACGTACGGTACAAAGCCGTTTTTTCCATATTGATTAACACCTTCCAGGATTAGTATGTGTTTATTCCTCTTCTCTTTAATCCAATTAACCAGCAAGAAAGAAAGAAAAACAAAACACATTACATTTTTTCCTGCTTCGGATTCTAGTGTGTGGTTAATTGCTCAGGTTTTATTGCTATAGGTTTTTCAAAAGCTCGAGGTTCGAAAGGGGAGCTATTCAGTTCAAGATGGGATTATAGAAAGTCTGCGTGCAGTATTTTACAAATCCTCACCCACCAATTTATCGGGGTATAATTGGGCAACAGCTTATTGCATGAACTCTCGGCAGATGAGTCAAAAACATCAGTAAATATTAGGCTTAAACTTTAGATTTTAGCTCTAAACACAAAGAATTACCCGGTTTTAGAATTGTGTACCTGATAATTTGGTCCTTGGCAGTATGTTGGATTGGGTATCTCCCACAAGGAATATAGCATGTCTCAGATAGAATATAAAGGGTGGGGTTAATAAAACATGGCATAATTTCACACTCCATGTGTAAATTACCACAACTTGAAATGATACTGCAATTCTTTTATGAAACTTAAGTCCAAAATTCTACTGTTTATTACTAAATGAAATATTACTAAAATTATTCTTTTGAAAGTTTTTTTTAACAGTTATTTTTACTGTAAATGTACAGCTTTATGTAAAAACTCTGTTCTGTAGAAAAGTATTAAACAAAGCCCCCTAAAAAGAATTTTTTATACTTCATTTTAAATTTAGGTTTATGTTATACATCACCAGCTTTTGGTACTTGATAAATGAGTAAGGAAGTATTATTACTCACTACCGGGTCTGCTGTGTCAGTACTTGGCTGCTTATACAGAGTAAATAATGAAAGAAAAATGATTTTTAGCAGCAGGTCATGGGTTCAATCCCCAGGACTGGGCCCATTGAGCAAAACCCTTAAACTGCGCAGTTGTATAAATGAAATTATTGTGTGTCTGTCAATAGAGTTGGGAAAACAAACACCAGTTAAGCTTTTTGAGATGTTCAACTGGGGGCAGTGTTGAGTCAAACTAGTTAGCTGCCACTGTCGGGCCATGTCATAGCTTACTCTGCGCTCTCACCCCAACTATCTAAGATGGATTATGCTAGGGGGCTATTTTTATTGTACTGTAAGAAATATATATATATAAATGTGTATGTATTGTTTGAGACAGGGAAGACTTATGGACTCCCTGACCTGATTAGTCGGGGTTTGGTTTTTAAATTACATTATAATCAGCCACAAATGATTCGGGTTGAATTGAATCCCTGCTATTAAATGAATCAGGCCTGTTGAATGCTTTTCCTTCATTTCTACCGTGCCGGCGAAATCTACGCGGGAGGTGGTGTAGAGAACGGATCAAGCCGTCATCTCCAGCACACATATACGATCAATACTGAGCGTGCATTCACTAGGGAGGTTGATCCTGCGCTTAGCATGCTATCGATACCTTTGTCCTTTTCTTTGTTATAGATTATTTTTTCTTGATGATGTACCTTTTTTTACAAGCATCAAGAGCAACTTTCAGCCTTTTGGATTATGTTTGCTTTCCTTTACATAAAAACTAGTTCTGTATGGAGAAGCTTATGACCTGATGCTGCCATTAAAGCAGATCGTCAACCGCGCCCGATCCGATCAATAGAAAGCCCGCAGCTGCCTGGGAAGCTGATCATGTGCTTAGCGAGATATTGATCGGTTAGCCCTCCTTGGCTAATTTGGTGCCCGGCTGTCTCTTCAGTCTCATTTGGGGGGGTAAATGATTGTCTCCAAAATTTGCCTGTTTTTTGCTTGATGGATGTACATTTCTCTTTCAGCCATTTTGGTTTAAATATATTTAAAGAAATTATTTTCTTTACATTCCACATAGCAATTTTCTGTTTTTTGTTCGTTTCAGGAACCCTCCTGTGGTTATAGTGTTTATCAGCTCAATTTGAGCATAACGGACGTTGCTTTTTACACACAGATCACCGCTTGGCTTATCTCCATGGAAAAGATTTATACATTGTAGTGAGTGGAAGTAAAGACTAAGCTCAATTTTTCTAATATAGTAAATCCAGACGGAAATCGAGTGTTTATGGCGTCCTGGTGCAGGGTGAAGTTATTAATCGAACGAAATAAGCAGCAAGCGAACTATTCAAAGCTAATTCATTATTCAGTGCTGATTTTTACAGTAAACACGCAAACACGCTCAATAAGAAGGAGACCTCAAGTCTATCAAGTTGTGTGTAGTTTTGTTTAAAATCGGTTTGTGTTTGATTCAGTATGTTTTCTGTTGCATGCCAGGCTTTGCACTTACTCTGTTTACCGATTGGCTGTTTCCACTATACACTAGGATCAGTTCCGGTTAAATTTCCGCCTGCCGGAGACTTACCCCTCGGCCCGCTTCTATCTGCCGCACTCGGGCCCAATGCTTAAGGACTCGCTTCATGATTTAATTGGCCCAGATACGACAGTCGTTGTGGTGCCGACCCTGCCTGTTTCGGGTGTGAGCTGGCAGGAGTTAATTTTGATACAATGATTATGAAATGCCCACCTTTGTTAATGTTTCTTAAATATCCCCTTGCGTAAGTAGCAGATGTAAGCTTTTTTTGCATTTATTGATAGGACAGAGGGATGAAATGGAAAAGAGAGAGAGAGGAAGAGAGGGAAAAAGGAATTGAACTCTGGTCGCCGGAGCGCAACAAGTTGTGCATGTGGGTGTAGGTGCCTTAACCCAACACACCAGGGCGCCGGCCAATGCCAGCTATGATATACAGATAAAATGCAGGCTATGTCACTTATTACCCACTGTTTAAGTTTTGAGAAATATGCAAACGTGTGTGATTCTTAGCCAATAAAATTATGGAACTTTTCCTAGACTGTGTGTTTGAATTAACTAAATAAAACCCAAGTACAAAAGTCTAGAAATAAGAGGAAGTAATAGAAAATGACATAAAAATGTTAGATGTTACCTAGAGTTATGGACAGCTCATTTCTACCTCCTACCAAGCTTTAATTTTCTCTTTTAATGTCTCTATACGTCAGTAACAGCTGTTTATATTTATATATCAGAAATAGACATCTATTATTTATATCTAATTAAAAAATTCATTAACAGAATGAACCACCATCGCAAGCAGTGTTAGTCTGTCAGTGCAACTTTTAATTAAGTTCAAGTTTCTGTTCAAACACCAGGTCCCAGTAAGTGATTACTAATTAGCAGGTATAAATAACGATATTAACATAGCCTCAGAAATAAGGAACCCCATTTAGCACAACAGATCTTTAATATTCCTCCCAAACCCTTTTTTTTTGCCCACCTTGCAGTAGGAGAGCAATGACTTTTAACCCTTTTAACCATCTACTGGGAATCTCAGAGCTCCAGTCGTTTCCCTCTTTCCTTTGTGGTAGAATCGATCCTTTCCTCAGGGGGTGTAGGTGCCTTCAGACACTTTAGCAGGAATGACGCCTTGACAACCTGAAACGTGCTAAATTTTAAATGCCAGTCGATCATTAGACATGAACCTCATGAATTTTTACAAGATTGGAATGGGATGTGAACGCCTTGCTGTGTTTCTTCTTCTTATTTTTTTTTACAGCACTCGATAAAAGCCAATATCGGTTTAATGTTTGATTAAATGAACACACTGGGAAATCTTTATTAAGTAGGTTGGCTGTGTGTGTGTGTGTGGGTGTTTTATTGCATTTTAGTTATCTTCCTATTATATTCCAGTCTATAAGATATAAGTATGGATTATGATCACGTTGTCCCTGTTTTGTCTCTACATCCCTCAAGGCAGCTCTGTACTAATGCACATCTTTGTCTAAAAATGTCTTTGCATGTTGTCGCATTCTATTATTCATTTGGCTGCATTTATGCTGCTGTAAAACACTCAAAGCCCAATTCTGATTTTGTGACTATATCTGTGACTATATATATATATATCTTTTAAAAGTGACTGGAAAAGGAAGGAAAAACAGCACCAAATTATTTAGTCGGTATGTTACTTTCGCTTTATGGTTAACAAAATCTGATCTCCATGAAGACATGCTGTGTTCTGATTGGAGTCGAGGAACTCTTATGTCCTGTACAGAACCCTGATTCTGACTCAATTTCTTTAGCTTTGAACACTTTGGGGATAAACTGGAACCCCTGACTGAACCCCAGACCTCTTTACCTCAATATTAGTGTCTGATCTCATTGATACTATTGTGACTGAATGAACAAAAATCCCCAGTCATGAGTTGAAGATCTTTTCAGAGGTATGGAGGTTTTTATAGAAGGAATAATGAGACTGGAAACATCTGGAATAGAAAATTCACAAAGAACACATCTGGATATGATGGGCAGATGTTTAAGAATTTGTCTATATTGTGTATTCTTGTAAGCACTAGACAATTTATGATACGCTCACTGAACACCAGTGTGTATGTCTGTGTGTTTAAATCAGGGGGCAGTGGTAGCTCAGTGGTGTTGGACTGTAAAATTGTGGTGTCAAATCGTGAGTCGTATGAGCCACAGCAGGACAAGGACATCGGGATCCAGTCTGACTGTTGGAATGAGACCAGGATCTGCCCAAAGTGTGCAATCGATCAATTAAAGCCACAGCGTGTATAGATTGCAGTGCGACACTTATTGATAGTAATTATACCGCATCCATATTTAACAGGATGCAGACGGTCCCAGCATCAGCGTACTGACGGTCTCTGTGGAGTTGCACTTGACTGGGAGGGAAGGATGATAAATAGTCGTGTGAACATTTTATCACAGCGGAAACTGTGTAAAATTACTCCTCCGCTCGAGCCTCTTTGTTCAGCTAAGCATACAAGCTGTCGCCTCACATCAAGTGACCACCACACGCCATTTCGACGGCGGTCAAAGGTTGCCCTGCTGGGCCACAGACAAGCAGACATAAGGCAGCTGCGAGTTAGGGATGCTGTTGCCGTAGAGATGGCTGCCAACAGGGTGACTGATTAGAGACAGAGATCGATAAAATACACTGTCTCTGCAAGAGACATAGCAGTTCCTCAGCTACACACACAAACACACACACACACACACTTAGACAGATATACACTGCAAATCTGATCGGATCTGTCTGTCTGTTTGTCTATCTATTTATCTGTATGTCTCTCTATCTGTCATACATATTTATATATGTATCTGTCTGTCTGTCTCTGTATCATTTGTCTGTCAGTCTATCTATGTATCTGTCTTTTTATCTGGTCTATCTATCTGTCTATCTATCTGTCCACTTATTTGTCTGTCTATTTATGTGTCTGTCTGTCTATATATGTCTATCTATCTATCTATCTATCTATCTATCTATCTATCTATCTATCTATCTATCTATCTATCTATCTATCTATCTATCTATCTATGTGTCTGTCTATTTATGTGTCTGTCTGTCTATATATGTTTGTCTGTCTGTCTGTCTGTCTATCTATCTATGTGATCTATCTGGTCTGTCTGTCTGTATAGCTATCTGTCTATCTACCTGAATGTATGTATGTATTTCTATATATCTATTAGTATCTGTTTATCTATCCGTCTATCTCTGTCCCTGTCTCTCTGTCTGTCTGTTTCTCTCTCTAACTCATATTTTTCAAACTTCCAGTTATGTTTAATATGTTGTGAAACATCTACAAAACGAATGAATTGAGAAATAATCAGTCGCTCCAGTACCAATTTATTTGCTGTCTCTTCAGGTCCCTTCTTTAACTGAGAAGAAACTGTTACATGTTTGTGTAATAATAAAAGTTTGAAGGCTTTTGTCCGCGGTCAGGTCCTGTTTTAGGTGAAAATGCTCATGAAGGTCATTTGAGAGTAAACAGATGGGCAAAGCATTACTATACTAAAGATCACTACACACTAGGGAAGTGTAACAGTGTTGTCATGGTGAGAGCAAATTAAAAGCGCCATGTTGCTGTAGACGCCTGCATGTGTGTAATTATATATTTGTCTAAACACAGACTAATTACTTTTAATCGAACTGTTAGCTAAAATTAATATCGATTTCGTTGGTGTGCCAGGGTCAGCCAGTGGGTCAGTGCGACTTCAGCAGACGGCTGCTGTGCATAGAAAAGGAAATCATCTTCCCTCGTTCGGAGAAAATAAAGATGGGTCAAATCGACAAGACTAAGGAGCCTTTCAGCGTCAGAAGCAAGCCGTTCTTCGACCTTCATGCATCACGGAAGGTAAGAAAAAAACTATTTAACTATAAACTATAAGTTATTCTTTTTGCTTAAATAAGTTGTTTTTACACTGCACAGCTATCTTGGGTAGCATTCAGTCACTGCTGCGTTCACATTGTATAATATATTGGCGATAGAAAATTACACACCACATGACTTTACAGTAGGACCAATCTTCACCAGATGGCCAACATTGGTAATGGTATCAAAAACTTTGTTGCATAAAGTTCGCCATACAAACGGTCTGTGCGCTGATTTGAAGCAAAATCGTATAAAAAGATGGGAACCGAAGCCATATTGTGCTAAGAAACTTTCTGCTGCTCTTCCATTGGCTGTAGCGCATCACCAACCGTATTGTTCAGTCAGAACTCATTTCACGCTCTTGAATTTTGAATCGTCGACAGGTCCAGATATCTAAGGTGCCAAATATTTCACAGGTTTCAACGACTCGTCTCCGATTATCTCAGATCGCAGGTTTAATAAGCCGCACTGAGTGATTGTAACTCAACAAAAATTAACAAATGTGAAAATTGAGGCTAAAATCGCATTTGTTAGTTTGGTTTCATTAGCTTTTTTAATGAACTATTTATTCGTTATTATTATTTATTGAATTTGACTCCCTAAATGTTTTCCTATTAATTATGTTTTTATATTTATCATTTAATGTTTGATAAACAGGGATTGTATTCGAATTAAATGTGTATATATATATATTATCTTTTTTTCAAATTTGTATCATTTATATATTTGTTTGTTAGTTATCCCAAATTGATTTCTTCCTGTCTGGACCCCCTCAGCCCAGTTTAAACATCACCTTCGAAAACTGCGCTGGTTTATTGCGCGAGTCTTGTTTGACTACGTTCCACAGCACACACGGTCTGGCACATCCTTTTCTAGCGATTAGAACTTGAGAAAGAGTAAAGGTTACGGTTCAGCGCTTATTTTTAATTAGTGAAATCAATCACAGTAATTTGCAAGACATATCTTTTAGCACTTACCGATTATCTCAACCAATGATCCTGTAAGAAGCAGCACATAATTGCACTAGTGAAACCAAATACTATTGATTGGAAAAAGAACATTTAAATAAAAATAATTTTTTTTAAACACACATATTGGAGACGGTTACAAAGCTTTATTGTTTTCTTGTTATAGACTAGAGCACAACATATGATGCTTCTTATGCCTTATTATTAGGGCTGTGTATTAGCAAGGGCTTACGATACAATACATATCATGATACACCGGTCACGATACAATACACGGTATTACGATATATATCGCAATACTATACACATTGCCGTACATGAAAAAAATGTGTGTATATATATATATATATATATATATATAGCTATATATATATATATATATATATATATATATATATATATATATATACATACTATATATATATATATATATATATATATATATATATATTATATATATATATATATATATATATACATATATATATATACGTATATATATACGTATATATATATATATATATATATATAACACGTATATATATATATATATATATATATATATATATATACGTGTATATATATATATATTATATATATGTATATATATATCTATATATATATATATTTATATATATATATATATATATATATATATATATATATATATATATATATACATAAAATGTAATTGTTAACAAATAGCTTTAAATATAACGAATACAAAACTAAAGTATTTTTCTGCCATGCTTTCTTCTGAGTCAGAAGACGTATATGTGCACTGTCTGTTCTGCACTGTCTGCACCAGGTTGCACACATGCACTTTATGTGTATTCTGTTTAGTGGCTCTTTGTTGTTTTGTAAAATTCTATGTTTTGTGTACCACTGTGTACTGCATCTGCTATATATGGCTGAAATGACAATAAAGCTCCTTGAACTTGAACTTGTGACATCAGCGACAACTAAAGGAGCCGAGGAGGAAGTCGTTTTGACACTCACTGAGGATTTTAATTAAATAGTAACATAAACGTAAATCAGTTCAAATTGTAATTTACATATGCATCAATGTTAGAAGTTAGAATATCGACACGCTATTTTGGGCAAAAAAAAATATCACGATAAATATCCAAATTTTTTTACACAGCCCTAATATTATTAAATCATGAATGTTGTACTGTGGCTTTCAAAATGTTGTAAGTATTTTAAAAACATGTTTTTCAATAATAAAATTAATTTTAACTGGAGATGCATGTGTTTTAGTATAGAAAGCTACTAGACGTTGCTTTGTAAATGCTTAGGTCAGCTGCCCAGAACCCCTAGCATAAGTAGTAACTATTGTTGGTGCAATGCTACATTTTCTCCCTCCCACACACCATTTAAGCATCAGCTGATACTAAAACACATCCATTTTTTTTTTCAAAAAGTATTAAACTTAGAAGAAAAAGGTTGGAAAACTGCAGGGCTGAATGGTTTACACCAGCGTCAGAAATGTACAAACGCTTATGTCAAAAATGATGCCAAACATGTCCAAAATGTTCTTTACATTAATGTTTAAAAGGCAGGCATAAATTTCTGTTATTTCTGTTTTTTTAAACAACTTTCTACAATTGTACGTGGATTTAAACCATTTGTCATTATCAAGAGTAACGTCCAAAGGCTTAGAGTCTCTGTTGATAAATAGATTAATTCTGGTTTGCAAGAGTTTCCAGAAGCAAAAATGTTAAAAACAAAGCAACAAGGTTTTTGTAAATAAGATATCAAGTGCCAAGCATTAAAGAAAGATCTTCGACCGTCTCCTAAAGACAGCAGTGACTCTACAATATGTCCTAAACCCCAGTCTCAAAATGGATAAAGACACGGCAACAAATCCAAAAAAACAAGACCTTTGAAAAGACCTACACCATAAAAGTATCTGTGATTAAATTGTAGGAAAAGGAAGTAGCTGCTTTATAAAACCTTTTTGAATGGTGGTCCAGCTGACTTATCAAGGCCTGTAGGTAGCCACCAAAAGCTTTGCCTCAAGCTGGAGATTAAGTTACTTAGGCATGTTTAGTTGGATCTTTTAAAACTGAGTTTATAACTAAAAAAGTTTTTACAAAAATTTTCTTATAAAGATAAAAATAGTCCTGAAAGTCAACTCAAGAGGGTAAATATTGCCCCTGAATTATAAAGTTAACTTCCTTCCCCAGCTGTAAATTCTCTGGGCACCTGAGCCTTCAACAGCAGCATGTGTCAGAGCTCTGCAAAACATCCTGCCTATTTCCTTTGCTGAAAAAGACCGCTCCCGCCTTCCTGTACAACTTAGACTTTACATCACATGTGCTGAAGGTCCTGAAGACAGCAGACACATCTTTTCTGCTTCCCTTACAGTTTGGTTACCATCCACAGACTGGTGAGGACAATGCAGTCATGTATCTATTGCGAAAGCTCATTTACATTTGGTCAACAGCAACACCGCCGTGAAAATCACTATTCACGACTCCATTTAACACCAGTCAACCCTCCTGCTGAGAGAGAAGATGAGAAGGAAACCTATATCGCCTGGGTCACTGACTTCCTGTCAGACAGACGCTCGGATTTGGCTGGTCCATGCACACGCTGAGCAGCACTGGAGCACCACAGGAACCCATGCTCCTCCTTTTCTCTCCACCCTTTCAAACACACACTTTAAGCTCAGGTCAGATCTTTGCAACCCGCCGACAGCTCTGTGGTGGTTTGATGTATCAGGGACAAAGAAGATGAGGAGAAGAGGTCAATAAGCTTCAAGTGGTGCCAAAGGAACCATCTGCTCTTCAAAATGGCCAAGACAACAAGATCATAAACAAAAATATGACCACAAGTAGACCTTATACTATCACGAGCCACTATGTGGACCATCTCTACAACAAGCTGGGTCTGGAAGGTTGTGCCTGCTCAGTATTAAAACAAAAGCAGGCCTTAACAGCAGTGGTAATTTGGTGGTGCTGGGAATTAAACCCACAACCTTTCTGATTAGGTGTCCAACACCTTAACCACTGCACTACCACTTTCCAGATGTAATAAGATTGTTTAGTAAAGTGGGGTTGTGTGTAAATAGACCAGAAAAACCCACCGTGACTGGTGTAAACAAGTTCACTGACAAAAGTTACAACTGAGACGGAAAAATGTTATCATTAAGGAAACAAAGGTCAATAGTAAAATTCAAGACCCAAATAAATAATTATTTGTTACATAAATGGTCCATAATAATGCAGAAGGTTCATGATTAATTAATGGTAACTAATGCCGTTAAACGTGAACCTTTTATTTAGCAGTATAATCTCATGACTAGATTAATTCACAGATTGATATTATTTAGTGTTCAAGGGTTGGGCCTTCGAGGTCTCCTTAGAATTCTGCTTTGTGTCATGATAAGCATTTCCATTCATTCCTTACAATTGTTGTTTAGAAACTGGCTCGGCCTCTACTGTGTCTAAGATACAATAAACATCTGTGTCTGGTAAAAAATCCATCACATCCATTTTTCTCATGCATACCAAGCCAGTTACCCTGCCTTATCCCTCATCTCTTTATTGCCTCATTGTGGTTTCCCATTTTTTTGTATGAACAAACTGGTAAGTTTTCTAGCTTCTATGTGACCCCCTTGTACCATGTGGCCTTTTAAGTGGTGAGGTCATATCAGCGACTAAAAGAGTGTCTTCATTCAGTAGCCATCTGCTGCATGCCGTGCACTGTCTATGATCAAGAGAAAGAAAACAAGAAAGGAACAGTGCACAGATCTGTTCTTCAATTGCTGATGGATAGATATGCCTTTTATTTCCTATGAGGAATATAATTGGGAATTTCCCTCCATGTCCTATTTTATTCCAGACTGCAGTAAAGCTCTGAGAGTCTTTGTCCAACCGGCTTAACACAGCCAGCACGAGTCTCCTTTGTATTCCTATAATTTCATTAGTGTTTGGAATTCCTGTGTTCGGCATTAGCTAGAGAGAGACGCCTGTTTGTATCATAAATGCAACTGCGAAAATTGTCTTCGCCCTTGCAGTCTCTGGGAGAACAAAAAAAAGGCGACTTCCAACATGCCGCCTCAATATAACCCATTGTGTATATTGCTTTCTCTCGTCCTTCATCATTGGAAAATAGGATGGCAGCCCGGCAGCTGAAGAGAGGAAGATGAGTTTAGATTGGATTAGCTTCAGCCTAAGCCATTGTTAAGAGCCCATTAGCAAGCCATGAAGAGAAGAAAATGGAGGTGATGGAAAGTCGTGTTTAACAGCGCTGGGAAGAGCGGAAGCTTGGCCTTCAAGTGCCCTAGCTGAAATAAAGACTGTTTAATAGCCTAGCAGATAACATGTGCCAACACATACCATAATTGCACTCGCAGGTTATACACACTGTTGCTTGCCATGGTTGTAGTGGTGGAACCAATTAGTGGTGAAATGAAAAATGGAAATTGTGTTCATGTAACCTGAGAGACCGTCTGCTTATAGAGAAACTACAGCAGCGCTAGGATACAGTTCGCTGTAGTAGCTGCGAGATGAAATTAAATAGGAGCGATTTGATTGCTAATAACAAGTGCTGACCCATTTTGTTGCTATAGCAATTACATGCTGTAAGGTCAATTGTAAAATAATTTAACCACAAACCTAAAGTAGATGTTAAATCATGTACAGAAATTTGTGATGATAATCTTGGAATTTCTTTTAGTGCAGCTTTTAGTTAAAAGCAATTCTTGGTAGTTTAATAGCGTGGTTAATTCACACACACCAATGACGACAATCTTTTGAGCTTCTGGAATACGCCAATGGCAATCACACTGATATGAGGGCCTACTCCAAGAAGCTCAATCTTCTCTAGAACTAAGCGGACAAGTCCAAACCTGGCTTACATTTCCCCTATGAACAAAGCAAGGTTCACCCATCCATGACTATTCCTAAAAATCTATTTTTTTCCCCAAAATCTCATCAAAGTAGAGGCTATAATAGTTAAAAAAACGGGAAGAATTACCGTCTATTGGTTTTAAAATGGAATATTTAGTGCTTATTATATAAAGTGTAAAACTGCAAAAAGGAAACTGTGACCTCAATGTTGAATGTAGTAAAAAGGTAGGCAGGCTTAATTAATATGCTTTGTGTGTTGCTAAAGAAGGACATTGAAGCTCCTAGTTGGAAATGTTGGCCAAGGACATTTCTAGCTTCACTAGAAAAACATGTACCACATGTTCGTTTTTATTTAGATTAGTCCGTTAAAGTATGTCCAGGACCTTGAGTTTGCTACGCATATTGTCCTTAATTGCTAAGCCTAGTTTCCAAAGCTGCAGTAAAAAACGGTGCTTATTTCTAATAGCCTCGTGTTGACATTTCAAACATTTTTTCTCCGAATGTTTCTCTGTGTAATGATTCCAACTTTTAATAAGATTCATCTCGTGATGTTCCGCTTTTATCTAAATTTATCTTTGTATTAGTTAGGATACCTGCAGGTATCTCTGTTTGCCATCAGTCCAAAATTCAGCTCAGATAAATTAGACATCTTCAAAAAAAATTAGGCTACTAAGAAACCCATTTAATTAAATCATTTGATTATTCTTAAGTTCCCTGGGCCCCATGTGTCTTTTGTAAATTAGTCCAAAGCTTTAAATGGCACGACTTAAGTCTTCACCTGATTATGAGAATTTTTCAGAATAGAAATGATTTTGTTATTCATTTTATATGATTAAATAGTGACACATTTTTTATTATTAGCTTCTTTTATTTTGTCCCAGTCTGTAATCAGAGGGCATAACTTGATGGTGTATTGTCCAACGTCCATCTTATTTGCTTATTTGCAAAATCTTTGGCTAAATACCCTATGTGGAAAGTGTTAACTCAGTGTTTAAGTTGTTGGACTGCTGGTCAGACTATTCCTCAATGTTCAATCCCCAGCACCACCAAGCTGCCACCTAAGCACAGCAGTCAGGTGAAGAAAATAATTAGACAAATGGAAGTCGCTATGGATAGAGGGGTTTACCATTTACCGGAAACGTTCAAACCCCAATTTTAATAAAGTTGGGACATTGTTTAAAATATAAATAAGAACAAAATACAATGACCTGAAAATCCTTATTGACTCATATTCAATCGAAAACACCATAAAGACAAGATCTAGACATTGCCACCTAGGGGATCAAAAGTTACCGCCATTCAGGTTTTCGGCTTTGCCGCTTTTTTAGATTCTAGGATTCTTCTGTTGATATTATGGACTGTAGTTTCCCAAATTCCTTGCAATTGTATGTTGAGGAACGTTGGACTATTTGCTTTTGCAGTTGTGATCTGCCCCCATCCTTGCTTGTGAATCACTGAGTCGTTCGGGGATCCTCGTGGTTCGTTATACCCAATCATGGTGCTTACCTATTTCCAATTCAATTGTTCACCTGTGGAATGTTTCAAACAGGTGTTTTTGGAGCATTTCTCAACTTTCTCAAAATTTTTTAATGAATTTTGGTCCACAAGGATTTGCAGGTCATCATATTCTGTTTTTATTAACTTTTTACACAACGTCTCAGCTTTATTAGAATTGTAATCAGGGGCTTGTAAATGTAATTATTGCCTATGTGGGTGCTTAAAAAAAATCACATGGTTCACCAAGATTTGTGTGAAAGAACTTGTATGTTCTCCACAGAGCCCTGACCTCAACGCCACTGACCTTTTGGGATGAACCACACAGCCAGGCTTCTTATCCATACCTGACCTCACTGAAACTCTCGTAACTAAATGAGCTCAATTCCCAAATGACTGATGCTTACAATCTCAGGAACTAAATCTGAAACAACAGCTCATGTTGGCGTGATAATTGTTTCCACAAACTTTTGGCCATGGATTAAGGCTTAAGGTTGATTTTTTTTTTTTTTTTTTTTTGTCCCTAGAGAAAGCACAAAAAGTCTGACTTGATGAAAGCAAAGCAATATTTCCATCCAGAGTCAAATTGAATTTTTGGAGATGAATGCTTTCAAATGTTCCTGCCACTTTCCCACACACTAGAAAATTGAAGGGTCAGCTGAAGTGTCAGTTCCCGAATCGAGGTGCAAGACACTGTGAAGGAAAATGAACTTGTGACTTACTGAAGCAGTACATTGCCATTCATCACTATGTCTCTCATCAGTTTTTCATACCAAACAGAGGAAGCAACAGCATCTCTTCCTCGCTTTTTTTTCCTAAAGCTTGCCCTAAAATGTCAGGTGTTCTGAGTTCATGACCATTGGGAGGGTCTATGCTGTCAACTAACTTCTTGGTTGCCTTTCAAGGTTAAGGATGGCAGGTTTTCCAGCGAGACAGGTGACTCTCCAGAAGTTCAGGAGCTTATTATCTTCTTCCTCTTCATGCTTTGTTCTCTTTTCCATTTTAACCTTTTACCATCGCAGTGCCAAGCTGTCTTCTGAGAGTAGAAGCAAAACTAAAGTTTAGCAACTCTGTTCCATCTTTCGCTTCCATGTTGTTACGTGAAAAATTTCCATCTTAATTTACATGTTACTTGTGTGTTTTTTTCAAATAAGAAAATTTGATTGGAAAAATGAGTAGAAAATAGACTTAATAGCTTGAAGTGATCGTTACCAAGGGAAGTGGTGGCTTAGTGGTTAAGGTGGTAGATTAATACCAGAAAGACAAGGTTCGATTCCCAGCAGCACCAAGCCACCACCGTAGGCCCTTGAGCAAGGCCCTTAACCCCCTAATTACTAAATTATATAAAAGAGATAAATGTAAGTCGGTCTGAATTAGGGCGTCTGCCAAATGTATGTAAATGTTACCTCTGTTAGTAACTGGCAGGAACCTCAACATATGAATTTATTATTTATTGCGATACAAATTTTCTGTTAAGAATTACTGTAAATGCAGATAATCCGTTCCAAACACCTAAAAATACCTATCTTACCAATTTTCTACAACAGTACAATCATATTTTTGTGTATGAAAAGAGTCAGTCATTTAAAAAGACTAAATAAATAAGCAGACGACATCAATCTGTCAAAAAAATTAACAAAAAAAAACCCCACGTAGCTTTTGAACATATGCCAAAGGCAATGTTGGTATCATGGGATGACCTTTTCGAAACAGATTTTGCTGATTTATAAACCCGCCTCGGTTAGCTTTGCTTGGCTTTTCAATGATGCAAACACGTTTTGAAAAGCTTCCGGACGTACGCGCAACTTAGCCAGTCTTTCGTTACTTTGCCAAAAATATGACTTAAGGTGGAATTTGGAAGTTTTAAATGTATATTCCGGAGTTTCCACTGAATGTATTTCATTGCAGCTATAAACAATTGCTCACCTTTCATAATTGCAATAATTGCAGCTACTAAAGATGCATTTTTAGTACAAAGAAAAAAAATGTTACGAACCACCTTGGGACAAATAATCGACTAAAAATTTTACAATTAAACACTGGAAAAGAGTGTTACTGGTGTTACATTATTACTACAATGTTACTATAGACCTGTAAATTACTTGCTGTGTCGATTTAAAAAAAAAGCCTATTTTTGTCTACTTTGCTGTTGATGCTGTTCTGTTAGGTTAAAAATTGCAGGTTGTTGTCTAATAATGGAGCATCTGTAAGTATCTATCTATATTTGCATCCTTAAAATTGGCCTAATTACAATCATTTATTGCTGATTAAGCCTCACCAGCCTAACCTCAGTTAAATCCATGTTAGACCTGTTAACTAGGGCTAACGATTACCTAGAGTCTTTCGTTATAGTAATAACAGCTACAACTGCGCCTGTTATGTCTCTGTAATGTCGTGTGCTAATGTCCAGGTCACTTTCAGCTATTTGCTTTTGTTAACTCTCATTTATAACTTAAATTGGAAGATAAACATTAACTCACTACCTTATCTACCTCTGTGACCCCTAATCTAACCCTCACCATTTTTTTTTCTTGCCAGAGAACCTGCGTAATGACACCATCCCATGTACTTGGTGATGCGTATGCTCGGGTGCCGCTGTGTGTGTTATTCCCTGCAAAATTAACAATAAAATAGAAAATCGAATTTGAGGAACTGTCTCCCTGCGGAGGTTTTCATCTTTAGAAGCCCTATACCTTTCCTCGAGTCTTCCTTCCTTTAGGACTGATGAGGTTTTCGAGATGACTCATTGGGCAGGTCATAAAGCTTACTGCGAGTCGAAAATAATTCAGTAATAAATACCACCAGCCATCCCAGAGCTTGGTATTGACATAAAGCTGGCAGACATGAAACTAAAACTCATATTTGTCGCTGACGGAAAGTAATTTCTCCTGTGTTAGTTGTTCATCCGGCTGTCAGCACAGAGAAACGGTTCTGGCAACTGACTGCAAAAACAATTCACAGTGTTTATCTGAAAACTGTCTGGCATTGATAGGTGGGGAGAACAATTGTGAAACAGAGAACAGCGAGGAAAAGTAGATCATAAATTGGCTCCGAAGGATGCCGATATCAGAGGTTGGTCCTAACGTGCTACACTTACATAATTGAGTAGATTTTGGGGGGAAAATGTACTTTTAATTGTCGATTTAACTGGTTTACTTTAACTTGATTTTTAATAGTAGTACAGGAGTGCCTTGACTTAAAAAAAAACAATACAATACAATGTTCTGGAATAAACTGGTTTTATTAAGTATAATGTACAGCTTTTACCTTGGAGATCAGTCGACTTCACTTGCTAACACGCATGTCTGACTAGCTGTCGAGTGTGAGACACAGGATGCTGGGTGGATGTTACGGCGTTCACTGTGGTGTTAGTTACACCAACTAGCAGTTGGGTGTCTGAAGGTGGCTTGTAACCCGAATTTTATCTCGCAACTTAAAGTCAAGAGACGACTCGTATCTCGAAAAACTTGTTAGTTGGGACACTCTTAGGTCAGAGTACCAAGTGTACTTTCACTTTGCTATATTTCACGCCATTCTTCCAATACTTTTAAATGTTAATTATAAAAATGTAGTTTTAATAATTAGTTTCCATCACATTGCTTTTAAGGAGATCTCTGCTGATGTCTGAAGTACATAGATTAAACCCGCTCAAAGAGGGAGAAAAAGCGAGTATCTTAATAGGGACAGGCCACTTCAAGGGGGAAAACAGAACAGTTACATAATGCGATGCCTTTTATGTGACTAAAACCTGAGTAAACACGTTTCGCTAAGTTTCATAATAATGACTATTTAAGAGTGATTCTATGGTCGCTATGGTCACTTTAACCAAACCGTTTGTTACTAAAGAATTTTGCGCATTTTGCGCATATTTGATGTAGTCGATTGGGAGTATTTAATATTCTAGTTGAAGCTCCGGTTTTCTGCTGATTTTCCAATATGCAAATATGTAGAACAGTTAATTCCCTCAGGTACACAGTGGAAAACCTGCGATTTAATTAGTTTTTTTTTTGTTTTTTTTTATCATCTCGTATATAAAATAGGACTGGCCTTAAAAATGTAAGGCTTTATTTTTTGCAGCAAGTTCCCTTATTACACATTCGGTTAAAGGTGATTTAACTTTTATCCTTAGTTAGTCCTGAAAGTTTGATTTTCTTTTACATGCAATTTAATGATTTCATCTCCCGAGCAAAACGTTTTATGTTTAATCCCCTCCACTTCTCCACCTCTTAATGTATTTTATAACCATTTCCGCCTTATTTTTAAGACTGTGCATTCTGGGGTTTGTTATTCTGTCATTTGGTTCATATGACCTTCCACTGATCTGGACTTAACCTGGAAGATCTTGTTGATTCAGGACATCAAAGCTAAATGTTGGTCTAATTCTTAACTTTTGGACATTTAGAATGAACACTGTCATGATCTTCAGGATCATGACATAGGTTTGGTTCAGCTCTCACTCCTGTTGCGGTGTCCAAAGTTACATATTGCTTGAGTAGGTACTATATTTGAGTTAGTACATACGTGGAACTCGGATGTACTACATCCGCCATGTTGTGCATATTGTTCATGGGACCAGCAATGTCAGCTTGGTGGTGCTGCAGGTAATCTTCAGATTAGCAGTCCAACACCCTAAAAACTGAGCTACCACTTCCTAGACACTACAATTGAATTACTACATACTACTAACCAAGTTTTATAGTATAAATATGGGTAGTATAAATTAAATTTGGACATACTACATCCGCCATATTGGATCCATACTTCAAGACATCCGGCATCACAAAGGTGGAACAATTTTAAAGTTAATTGATACTAATAGACTGCAATTTAACCACAAGGAACAATGATCATCAACAATGAACTCCCACAGGATCATGGGATAGTAAAGTGTCCATTGTATGCACACTTCAGAATCCAGGATAAAGTAGAAGGTCATCCGGGTAAATTTCACGCACGCACGTTTTCCAGTACGAACAATGCGGAAATACTTTTCGCCTCATGTGTTTGTATTCGCTTACTGCTGTGTGTGATTTTATACGCAGCTCAAGTGTGTTAATACCGGGTTGGGAAATAATAATATAACGGCTTTCGAGTTACCAAAGTGCCGAGAGAAGCTTTCAGAACCATGTCCAGCTGGAGACCCTGCTGTAGCACACGCCGCACTGTCTGTTCCATTATGCACCGAAAGTGCCGTGTTAATTTTTCAACTTGAGTGTGTTCTGTGTTCGCTCAGCAGATCGGTGTAGCAGCTGTGGCTAGAATATATTAGTTCATCGCTCTTTGTCTCGTTTTGCCCTGTACTTTTTCTTTATCTCCCTCTCTGGAGATTATTCGGAGACACTCTTGCATTAGGATTCAGCTGTTAATGTTGATAACATTCACCCCACCCCTCTTCTTCATCAAGGCATATATTCAGAAGTGGTAAATCTTTCTCAAACGTCAGCTTTACATCTGCAGCTTGCTGTCCTGCTTAGAACCAAGCTACTCAAAGCCAGTTCCAGCGTGACAATGTACCTGTGCACAAAGCACCTGATCTCCATGAAGACATGCAGTGTTCTGGTTGGAGTGGAAGAAGAAGAAGAATATTCAATTCATTGTCATTGTGGAAGGTACATGTACAGAGCCAATGAAATGCATTTTTCGCATATCCCATCTTAGTAAGTTGGGGGTCAGAGCGCAGGGTCAGCTATGATACAGCGCCCCTGGAGCAGGAGGGGTTAAGGGTCTTGCTCAATGACCCAACAGTGGTTGACTTGCCGGAGGTGGGGCTTGAACCCAGGTGTTTCTGGTCTTCAGATTAACAACTCAGCACCTTAACCATTTGAGCCACCCTGCCCCTTATGTCCTTCACAGAACTTATGTCCTTCACACTGTTTCTGACTCAACCCCTTTAAACTGAACATCTTCGGGATGAACTGGAACCCTGACTAAACCCCAGACCTCCTCACCTCAACTAAACAATGTCAATCCCATGTGACTAATCTGTCCTATTATTGGTCGCTGATTTTTATCTGCGGTTGCATTATTACTGTATAAGTTTTAATAAACTTTAGGATTTAGGATCAGGACAAACATTTTGTATGTGTTACCTGGTACCAGTACATTTACATTTCTGGTATTTGGCAGACACCCATATCCATAGCAACTTACATTTATCTTATTTTCATCCAACTGACCACCAGTAAACGTTTCAGAGCCTTGCTTAAGGGCCCAGCAATGGCAGCTTGTTGGTGAATTGAAGCCACCACCTTCAGACTAGCAGTCCCAACACCCTAAAAAACCGCGCTGCCATTTCCTGTCAGTGTACATCTGGTTGGCATAAAAGTAGGAAACTTTGTTTTAAAATTGGTGTTAAATTACGATTGATGTTTCATATGGCATTGCTGTACCTTGGCCTGTTGGTCCTTTCTTGTTTCTTGTTTATTACCACAAGCAAACTGCACCAGTTCACCCAAAACGTGCCTTTTTGTTCACAAAGGCTACCTAAATAGCTTGAATAGTTAGCTTGCTAGCCGAAAGATGTGGTCACGATCCGATCCATATACTTTGACATTTGAGCACGATTTCCCACTGTACATACTATATATATCTAACCAAAGTGGAAAACACCTCATAGTGACCCTTCCAGGGTCAAAGAGCAAAGCCTCGTCACCCCTTTAGTCACCCCAAGCTGAGACTTTCTTTATGACATAACAAAAGGCACGGGTTGAGGCAATTTTTTTTTAAACTTATTATTTTTCTTTTGCCATTTCTTTGTATCAGCGCATTATTAAGTTGATGGACATATTAAAGCCTGCCTGTCCTCAGGGAACCATTATTAAGTTGTCACTGTGTGTGAGGTTTTTTATATATATATATATATATATAAAATTTAATTCAATCTGAGGCGTTTGTTTTCTAAACAGAGCGCTTGTCATATCTGAAGTCAGTTTAATAAGGTGTTTTCTCCGGCTGCATTATTTATTTAGCATTCTGTCAACGTTTCAACACTGACTCGTGTGTAGGTGTGCGGGAGGGTGGGGATAATAAGGAATAATAATAAAAAGGACGAGTCTTTATTAAAAACTGAAGACAGTAGGTGTGCTTCGGTTTAGGCATTTGTTCTAGATGTATGCAACTGTTGATGGATTGGGCGGTTGGATTGCTAAGCTTTGTTTAAATATGGAAATCAGGAATGAATTATTGGGCATTTTTAGTCGTACCCACGCGAGCAGGAGGTTGCTGTGTTCTGTACACGGTCTCTTGTCTTGTCTTTGTTCGTGCAGATTTTTTATACATTATTTAGTTCTTTATTTAAAAAAAAAACACGCACAAAATGTCAGAAGAATGTTTTTTTTTTCTTCTTTTTTTTATCCACCTGCCTCAATAAAAAAAAAAAAGTCATCACTTTGGTGATTAAAAATAAAAAAAGAATCATGGTTTTATTTCATGTGGCAGAATCGCAAATGTCATTGTACGGTATTTATAAACGGCAATAAAGACTGTGTATTGTGTTATAACTTGGGCAAGGTGCAATAGAAAGCCATCGGGAATTCAGCAGAACAAATTAAAAGCTATGGAGCAGTGGTGGCTCAAATGGTTAAGGTGGCGAGTTTTTGATTGGAAGACCTGGGTTCAAGCTTCACCACTGCCAGTCAGCCACTGTTGGGTTCTTAAACAAGACCCTTAACTCTTCCTGCTAAGGTGCTGTATTATAGCTGACCCTGCGCTCTGACCTCAACTTTTTAACCCTGGGATATGCGAAAAAAAAACTAATTTTACTGTGCTGTAAAGTATATGTGACGAATAAAGACCTTCTTCTCCCTGGGAGAGGATGAGATTTACCTGGAATGTCGGTTAACAATGTAATAGAGATAAAAAAAACATTGCTGTGGGAGAACATCTGAACTAGGAGCTTGGTGAGACAATTAGGTTTGCCCTCGAAATCCTCTCGAAAACGTGATTTGTATTCAGTAAAACTAGGGGGGTTTTTTTACAGCTGGTTTTCTGCAGTATTGGTCTAGCAAAAGAGGAAGTACACTTTCCTTTAGACCATAGCAGGAAAGCGATAGCTCAGTGGATAAGGTGTTTAGTTGGAAAATAATAGCTTTAAATCCTAGCACTACTTTGCTGCTACTGCTAGACTCCTAAGCGAGTATTAGTGGAGCTGTGATTGAGAGAAAAGAGATGAGTCTCTAAGAAAATTTTAGAAAAACGGTAGCCGGTTCTGCTCTTTTGGACCCATTGACCTATTGACATTCCAACTTCTCAATTTTTCTAATAATGATTGTCAGCGCTCAGGTGCGGGAACAGCTCTGGTAACTCAGATAGTGTTCGAAAGTCATGACCAAGAATAAACATGATTAATTTACGGCCTGTTCTGTTGATTCAGGCCCTTTTTTTTCCCTTGGTGTCATTGTTTTTACGGTTATTATCGTTGGTGTAATGGGTTGCTACAGTAGAACTATGCATCTGCATGCAGCAGATGGAACAGACTCTTAAATGCCAGCATTAATTCATTGTTGCCTTTTGGCACAGTGTGTGCTGTGACATTTAAGTCAAACGCAAGCTCAAACCCAAGCAGTAAGGATTGTACAAAAAAAAAAAACTTACTAAAGAAAGAAGTCTTTAACCTTTATCGACTCCTCATATATAAATAAGAACCAACTGAAAACAAGCGCTGCAGTTTTTCTTAAGGCTTACTCATGTCTAACCTTGAGATATGAAACTGCGATTTCTGAAAAAATTTGGTTCCCTCATCCATCACTACGCTAAAAATGTCTTAAAGACGTGCGACAGCTTGGGTAATCTCTACACTTACCATGACCCTTTTTTTAATTTCCTTGGGTTTTTATTACATCTCATCCGTCTTCGGAAAAGATTCAGGCGAGTCTTTTGTCTCATATCTCACTGTAATCCATAATCTCCCTAGAAACTATCACGACATCATTAATCATCCTTACGAGGCAATTGCCAAAGATGCCTTTTCTGCTGTTTTCGCTTTGATCGTCGCTTGTGGCTCGCGTAAAGTTCATGGTCAGTAGCCAGTAACGAAATGGGCTGTTTTAACAAGTTTCTTTTCTACAAAATCACACAATTCTTTCACATCCTTATGTCATCCAGCCTAAAGGATGTCGTAAAATGTCCATTCAGGTAGCCTTTCTAAATAAAATAGAGAAGGGTTGGGTATAGTTGGATCAGGAGGCTTCCACGAGGGCGTAGTTGATTGGTTAAGCCATTGATAAGAAGGTAAGAGGTTTAATTTCCAGGACTGCAAAGCTGCTAATGGATAGCCCTTATGCAAGAACCCGGTTTTACAAAATATTTTAACTCAAGTTCAGTCATGAGTGAGAGATGACTTGGATTTTGATCACTTGTAATTTTAAGGTTTATTGTATTTTTTTTTAAATAGCAAGTTTCTGTTCCCAACTGGAAAAAAAAAGAGAAAATTGATACAAATTGCAAAGCTAAAATGTTGGAACCAATGTCATTCAAACAAATAATTGATGACACTGACACATATCAGAATAATTTTCTTTGGACTGAAACATTTCATGCCACCATAAAGCAAACAGCATTCCGCAGTTGTTGTAACTGCATACAACAGTCAAACATTGTGGGGGTAGTGTGATTGTGTGTGGAGGCTGCTTTAGGGTTTGTGTGACATAACATGACTTCTGCTCTTAATCAGACAAACTATCTAACAGCATTCTGTTGCTATGTACCTGTACCTTGCAATGACAATATCTGTCTGTCTATCTGTCTATCTGTCTGTCTGTCTATCTGTCTGTCTATCTAAGAGCATTCCGTTGCTATGTACCTGTACCTTTCAATGACAATAAAGATCCATCCATCCATCCATCCATCCTATCTTACACCCCAAGGGGGCCAATACTACCAATTTGCCCTTTTCTCAAAAAAAACCCAAAAAAGTCTTAAAAATAAAATTGCTTGACTCGTGTTGTATTGTTCTTGTTCTATTCCCACCATGGTGATAGGCAGCATAGTAAACTTTCTTTCTTTCTTCACTTTCATGGAGTTATTTTTTTTTTAACAGTTTTGACTCAGCACTGGCATTTCCACCTGCACATCAAGCATTTTCTTTTTAACCAGATGGGTTTGACATCAGATACCCAGAGAATAGGAATGTTTCAGCACTCCAGCCCTTATTTACAGTCATGCTGTGTTTCTCTGTGAACCTTAACCCTTCCGAGATCCTATCCACACCAAATCCCCACCATGCCTGGTGTGGATTTGCGATGTATAGGCAACCTAATCGGCTTTCAGCAAACCCCAACTGCTAAGCTTTGAACTCTTGATATACTAAATCTAAAATACATTTCTTTACCTAGCAAGTTGCCTGGTGTCCTTGGTAGACTTTTCACAAGTTTGTTGAATAGCTTAAGGCATTGTGTGGCTCCAGGTGGTCTGTGGCCATGAACATGCAATTGTGTGCCGTGTTCTTATTAATTTGTATTCTTGTGTAGCCAAGCTTCTCTGACCTTCCATGTCGACAGCCTTGATGGACAGAAAACTTTGTTTTGTTTGGCTTAAATGAAAGAATGAAAGATAGAAAAGAATCCTCTCTTCATACAGCGTACAGAACAGACTTTCAACACGCCTTAGAAATCACTTATTCTGTTCAAATATTTGACTCGTTGAGTGCATACCGGTACCGCAGGAGTCGTAGTCGGTAGCTGCACCTTTTGTAGTGAAGTTATGAAAACTGAGGTTGTCTTTCTTTAACTAAAGGTAGTTGGTCTATTGAAATTAATATGTGATGGAAGATTTGCTGCTCTTTTCTGTATGTAAATGATAAAGATGATACAAGTTGTATCTTCGATGGTCTGGGAAAATTTAGCAAAATGTCCCCAGGGCTCCATTCCACCAGATATAATGATGATAAATTATTAAAATTAGGACATAACATCCATAAGTGTTTTTTTGAACATTCCAGATGTTCATCTCATTCTTCCTCCTACAATACTCTCCACACATCTGGAAAAGACTTTTCACTAGATGTGTCATGTGACTGTGGATTTGATCATTCAGTCACAAATGTTAGTATGAGTGAGATCAGACACTAATGTTGAGGTGAGGAGGTCTGGGGTTCAGTCGGGGTTCCAGTTCATCCCAAAGGTGTTCCGTTTAAAGGGGTTGAGTCAGAATCAGGACTCTGTACAGGACATGAGAGTTCTACTCCAATCAGAACACAGCATGTCTTTATGGAGCTCAGAGGGTAATTGTTATGTTGGAACAGTGTTTGAGTCTGTTGTGTCTGCTTTTTGTCTCTATTTCAGCTCCTCGAGGGCAGTTTCACCTCACAGGTCAGTCACGAAGTGGACGGCCTGATCTTCCAGCCCATTGGGGTAAGTCCAAACACGCACCCCCATTAGTCTATCTATCTGTCGGTTGATCTCTCTCTCTTTCTCTCTCACACTCATACACACACACACACACATACACACACACACACACACACACACACACACACACACACACACACACAGTAGATATCAGCTCTGTAGGCTTGTCATGTTTTATTTACTCGTTTGTTTTTGATTTTCCATTGCTGGAAATTCTGTATTGGTTTATCAACAGATGCCTTTTTAATCTCCCATCACAGTGTGTGTCTGTGTATCCGGGTGTGGTACTTTACACTCTGTCAAGGACACACAGCTTCTGGCAGCTGTGTTTGGTGACACGTTTGTTTTATTCATTAACGCTCGGTTGATGATAAAGTGACAGATTGCAGGCAGGTGAATGGGGGCATCGACAAAAGTGCTCACTTTACATGTCTCTGTCTCTCTCTCTCTCGTCTTATTCGCTCCCTCACTCTTACTCACTTTTACTCATCATTCTTCGTCTCATGTTCTCTCACTTTCTCGCTCATTCTATGATTTTTCTTTTTTACTCTTCATTTACTGGCTCTGTCTCTTCCCCTTACACTCACTTATGCTGGGTTCACACCACAGGATAATTCACGTTTGACAATTCTAGGTAATATTCAGGTCATCTTGGTGGTTCTAAAGATGATCTTATCAGATTTTCCTGTGGTGTGAGGTGTGTTAAGAGTGACTGAATTTGTTCGGGAGAACATCAGTGGAACCCTGATCACGAAACATGTTAAATATTTATAGAGAGGGAAACAATTATTTGATTTTCTGCTGATTTTGTATGTTTGCCCAATGACAGAGAAATGATCAGTCTGTAATTTTAATGGTGGGTTTATTCTAACAGTGGAAGAAGAATAACAAGAAAAACATCAAGAAAAACACATTTCAAAAAGGTTTTGACCCCTTCACACAATTACATTACTAAGTACTTGGTGCCAAAACCCTTGTTTGCGGTCACAGAGGTCAGATGTTTCTTGTAGTTGGCCACCAGGTTTGCTCTCAGGAGGAATTTTGCCCCAGTACTCTTTTCAGATTCTCTCCAAGTCATTAAGGTTTCAAGGCTGATGTTTGACAACTCAAACATTCAGCTCCGTCTACAGATTTATATGGAATTAGGACTGCCTAGGCCACTCCAGGACCTTGTCTGTCTTTCTTCTTGAGCCACTGGTCGTGTGTTTTGGGTCATTGTCATGCTGGAATACCCATCCACAACCCTTTTTCAATACCCTGGCTGAGGAAAAAAGGTTCTCACCCAAGATTTGATGGTACATGGCCCAGTCCATCGTCCCTTTGATGCTGTAAAGTTGTCCCCAATTCACGATGTTTTTACCTCCATGTTTGACGGTGGGGATGGTGTTAGATTTGCTCTTGACATCTAAAAAAAAACAAAAAAAACACAAAAAAAAAAACCACCCTTACTCTATTCAACAGGTTTTTTTGTTGTTGCACCTTTTTTTTTTTGTGATCTATTATCAGCATTGAGATGTTTTTGATGTAACTTAAAGCACTTCTTGTACATCGCTCTGGACAAGAGCGTCTGCTAAATGCTCCAAATGTAAATGTAAATGTAAATGTTCCTTGGGTCATGGGCAGCATTCCTTCAAACACGGCAAGTTGAGTTAATGCCAAAAAGCTCTGTTTAGGTCTTATCTGACCACAACACCTTCTCCCAGTCTTCCTCTGAATCATTTAAATGTTCACTGGCAAACTTCAGACAGTACACGTGCTTTCTTGAGCAGGGGGGTCCTTGCAGACGCTGCAGGATTTCAGCTCTTTGGTCCTGGTGATGGTGGAGAGTTTGGAATCTAATTGATTGATTGTTTCTTTGAACATGTAACAAGGTAACAAGCTGAGATTAGGAGCACTCCTTTTAAGACAAATCCTGATGTGTAGAGGAGAACCCTGAGGACAACACGCGTACGAACTGAAGATTATCAAGTTAAACCAAACAACATCCAATCAAAAAGAGAGTTAACAAAAGACGGAAGTCTAACATGGCACAGGACAAAATTAAATGGATTTTACACAAACTTTTTTCTGTAAATTTTCTTGTAAATAATTATAACAACTATCACATTTTTTTTCTTCTTATTCTCCATCATGTTTATTCTCAAGTCTTGAAAGTTTTTAAGATTTCCTGTGTTCACAGTCGGGAGGGACTCTGGTTGAAAATCTGTTGTGTGTGGTGTGATTGTGTGATTTTTTTTTTTTTTTTTTTTTTTTTTTTTTTTTTTTTTGTCCTCATGTTTGTGGTCTCTCAAGCTTTTTTTTAACTCCTTATCACTTTTTCAAACATAAATTTTTTCTTCTACTTTATCAATCTTTTTTCCATTCTTCTATAATTCTATTTTTTAATCCCATGAAGGAATTTCTTCTAAAATTGCTAATAATCTGTGTTGTAAATATGTTAAACCCCCAAATATTTTAAACGACTGGGCCTCCAGTTACAGTATCCTGCACCCTGGACAAGGGCAAAATTTTGTCACCAAAACTTTGGTCGATGATTGAATGAAAAACTTCCATGTTTTCTAATAGGCTGAAAAAAATCTAGCCGACATCACCAGTCCTGAGAGAGTGAAAAATTGCTTCTGATCACAAGGTTGCTCAGACATGAAGAAAGCATTCAGTCAAGAAGACGTGTTTTTTGACAACCGCTTTGTCGGAGAGAGACATGACGCAATATAAGACGAACTTTTCTGAGGGCAAAGGAACATTTTCAACAAAGTACATGCAAACAACTTCTCTCTTCATTTTCTCCAAAAGTTTGTTTAACCCCCAAACTTTGCTTCCCTCTGTAGGGAAAAGTAGGCGAAGCTCAGGTAAATTAACAACTAATAATAACAGTTTAGCTGTGATCGTAAAGAGACCAATGCTTTCCAGTCTACCGACCAATCTATCAATAAAAAAAAAAAAATTCAGGGAAATGAACAACCAAGCTTTCTTGGGTCTTGACCAATAGCTGTTAGGATTTCTTTAACTGTTGCACCACACGCCATTTATTGCACTAAATTATAAGCATCTAAAAGTATTGCTTACTGTTTGAAGACCATATAAACATATTTCAAATCCCTGTTCATTTTGTCAAATGAGACTGATCGCCTTTGCCAGCTTTCTTTATTTTTCGCTACATAGAGCTGTAACCATGGCAACCGAAAGAAACATCACATTTGCAATCTGCATAGCTCTCACATCCCTGTTTCTACTGCTAGGCACGTTTCTGTCAAACCGTTTAGCAGATTTTTTTTATAGAGATAAAGTCAGACAAAAAAAGATCTCCAGTCACACACACTTCCTATATTACTCGCTCTGCGTTCTTTCCTTGATCGTCTCAGAAAGACGGAACCGTAACGGGTCAAAATCGAGCCGGTACACGTCTCCCTCCAGCAAACAAACAAATTTGCAGGTCGTTGCCTGACTTGCTAAACACAGCATCTCTGTCAGAGTTGAAGTCTTGTCTCATCCTGTGCCCTCATAACAGCATGAAAAATGTAATAGACTCTCTAATTGCAGCCTAATTTATTCATGATTCCAAAATACCGCTCATATTAATGAATAATGCAGTCAGCTACAGAATCCCGGTCGTTAGCTGAGACCGCCAGTATGTCCTCCAACGTGTTAAATTTCGACCACGTTCCAACGAGTCCACTGATCAAGGAATGTGCAAATTGTTTCATGGAAGGATTGAAAAATTAATTGTGTTGCTATGCAGATGTGGACAGTTTAATAGTCCTGGTGTCATTTTTTTTTTTTTTTTGTGGGAAATGAGTTTGAAATTTATTCAGAGAAAACCAATTTCAGATCCAATTTAAAATGATTATAATTCAGTTTTGATTTAGAAAATCACAAATATCAATAATCCACTGTTTTGTCAATTTGCATCAATTTAGAGCCAGACAGTGATATCATTTACATTCTTTTGTTTTAGCGAATCAGCAAATCCGCTTATAATTTCAGTTTTTTGATCATCATATACTGAAATATAAAGCTAGTGAGTTCTCACCAATATACTGAAAAATGTGTTTGATTTAATACCGTATAATCAGCAAAAAAAAAACATTAACAGTAATTAACAGCACACATTGAGAAAATAAAGTCGGCGTAATTTTCACCTTGAATCTGGGATTTTCGGGTTCGTGCTCTGGCTGGCTGCCCTGCCCACATCTGCCACAGTGTTCTCCACACAGATCTAGAGGCAGATTGCTTAAAGCGGCAGTATTATCAACAGTTTAATAGCTGAGGATATGAGGAGCATGATAGCATCCGGATTTCCTGTTAGCCAGACGAGATCAGGAAGGTGTGTGTATATGTGTGTGTGGGTGTGTGGGAATCAGGAATAGTGTTAACTGAGCCCCCCTGGCAACACCACACGGACAGCTGAGCTCACCTCACCGCCCACAGGAAAGTTCAGACCCTCTTACATGTTGACTATTTTCATGCACTCGTTTTACCTTACACACACACACACACACACACACTTTTTCTTTTCTGTGTGTGTTTGTGTCAATAACTCTTCATCACCACCTTCTACACTAAGAAACATTACATCAATCAAACCAGGAAGTTAAAACAGTTCTGTTTTGTATGATTTATATCAAAAAGCAGGAGTGATGCTTACCTTTAAACCCATATATGCAAAATTCAGTTATTATTATAACTACACATATGCAGTCATCCTGATTTGTGAGTGTTGATCATTCAGTCCGGCACATCTGGGGTTAGATATCTGCAGCATTCGTAATCCATCATCAGTCAAATCAGATAAAAATATGGTAAAATATTGGACGTTCACATAAACATGAATGCTTTAAGCCTCACCTTAGATTTACTACATATGGCAAAGGTCACAGTCCTAAATACAGTAGCAGTCTGCGGTCTGGTAGTCCCAGCCTTAGACATTATGCCCGCAAAGTGTTGACTAACCACCTGAAGCATCTGCTCCAAAAAAACCTAAATGCCAGTTGGATTCTACCCAGTTTTTTTATTCCCAAATAATTAAAACTTTTTATTATATAGACTGATAAATACATGCACACCAGTCTGTTTTTGTAAAGACTACCAATTTACATTTCCATGCCCACAAACACGGTAAACTGTTGGTTTACAAGTCAACCAGATCACATTTTGCATCTAAAAACATGTGAAAAATGCTAAACGCGCCACTTTCTCTTCTGTTTGAAAACGCTCAAGCGCCTGCGGTCCGGAGGCACCTGTCGTCGCTAAGCAACCATCAGCCGCACTCTTTATTACAACAAGGAAATTTCAGCGATTGATTTTCACCACGGAAAAATCCCTACTGTAACTCTGCTACAAGATTAATTTACGAAGAAAATGGCTGCTGTTTCATTTTTCTGCGGAGGATTGGTCGGTTCTTGTCACATGACCTGCAGTGCTTGTGGATCCTTAATTGTTACTACTAGCTGCTACCTCATGGTAAACTAGTAAAACTAACTATCGTTTTGATATTATACTTAAATATTATATCACAGTATTTTTTTTATTTTTTTTTTGAGGTCCAAGAGATCAAACCGCCGCACCCCAAAAAAATTTAACTCGGCATAGAGACAAAGCGTTTTATATCTGCGGCAACTGTTTATCGCAAAGAAACACAGCTGGTCTTCTTGGATGAGCTCACCAGCAAATCTGAGCCTATCGTGAATCACTCGACATTCTGCACCGGATTAAATCACGAAAACAGTCTTAACAACAGTTGTTTATGTGTTTAAGTCAGGCTGTGTGTTTAAAAACAAAAAACAAGATTGAATGAAAGTTTATTGTGCGAGATTGAATTAAAGAGACGCCCTTTTTAATGCGTGGCTCATTCCAAATTAGCATAGTGTAGCTTGCGATGTTTATGTATGCGCTAGGGCTGTACGATTAATCAAAATGATCAAATATCACCATGATTTACGATAAATAAGGAATTTAATACTTTAAATAATGATGTATAGTCGAAGTCGAGGGTCGATCCGGATAGTAAAATATCTGGTACACGGTTGAGTGTATTATTTGGCATTTTATCGCATTTTCCTCAGCATTGCATAGTTCTAGTATGCGGTATAGAGTTTAGAATTTAGCATTACCTGAATCTCCCTTAACCTTCATTTGGGAGGATGAGTCATTGCACCAGAAATGTCCTGTTGGTGGTCTCTGGAATTAACGCTAACTTTACCATTACATGCTAAAGTCTACTCTCTCTCTCTATCTATCTATCTCTCCTTCTCACTTTTTCCACTCTGTGCATGCTCAAAAAATCAGGCCATTAGTGGGCTCAGGACTGTTTTTGGGATAAGTTTTGTGCACCTGTGGGTGTACAAATCTCGCATGATGACTCACTTCCCCTGGACGGATGGCAACTTCCATCTCTTCTGTGATAACTCCGCACTAGGCTGATGCATATTACACCTGTACCTCACTTTAGCTACAGAAAAACAACACACCATCTCCAAATTATCCTCCACAATTAAAAGCACTTAGCCACACTCCTTTTTGCTCATCTTTTCATTTCCTAGTCTGTCAATCAACCATTACTCGCGTAGCTCCATAGCTGTGGTTTTCTCAGCCTATCGTAAGGAGCTCCGCATTACTAGAAGTTCTGAAGTAAGGAATTATTTAGTATATAATATATAATTACTACCCACAGTGCGTTTTACATAATGAAAATTTTTAGTGCTGCTAAATTCTTTTCTTAGTCAGACTTCTTGTGCAGTACAGAGCTACATACTAACATGGGTGGCATAGGCCGTCAAAGGTAATGACGCGATGGCTGCGTTCGAAATTGCGAAAGCTATTGGTATGTTTGAAATCACAGTATTTAAACAGAAGGTGGAATATACCCAGAATAGACGGCTGCATTAGGTCTGGGCTTCCATGGTCTCAAATCTCACAGGAACGGTCTGTTTTACCGTGTCTGCAAGTGGGAGTGGCCTGCCAGAAAATTTGGATTTGGCATGAATTAGTTATAAAGTAAATACATGAAGTTGAGAAAGAAATCAAAGCGGCCGTTGACTTGACAACTAATTCGCCTGAATTATTTAAAGACAATCCTGTTCAAAGTCTTTTATTCTTAATATTTAGTCTGAGTATTTGTGAACATTTTTTACAAGCTTTGAGAGAAAGTCTGTGAAAACAGGCAAGAGTGGAACGCGCTGGTTGTGTTAATGAGCGGCCCTGGTCAGAAACCAGAAAGGTTTGAGTTTAAGTCTTGCGCAGGGCTTTACCCCAAAAGACTACTACATTAACCCACACCCACCCACTCCTACTGAAGTTTACCGGTGACCATTGACAAACTGACAATTAGTGTGGTGGTGCTTAAGAAAACTCACCCCACTTAAGTGCCTGGTACACCACAAGCCTGATTTAATGCCACAAAGCAGATTGGCTTCATGGGTTCACTCCGTTGAGCATGTTTACAGTCTAGACAGCATTTTTTACAATGTTTGATCTTGGTTGGTTGCTTTGCCATTTTTTGTTATATGGTAGTCAAACCAGATGTGATCCCCTGCTTTTGTAGCAAATTCATCTCTAGGTCTGGGGCATTGTGTATTCCAAGACGCTTTTCCACTTAGCGTGGTTGTAAAGAGTATTTATTTCAGAAAACCGCAGACTTCCTGTTTGACCATTCTACTCTGACCTCTTTCAACAAGGCATTCTCATTCACAGAACTGGATGCTCTCAATATCCACCTGAAGTCCTGGATCGTATGTCAAAGTGGAATTTGCTATTCAGAGCATGAGATCCTAGTGGTTATGCAGTATGTTACTATTACTAGTGCGCTGGAATGATTGTGAAATTGGATTTGAAATTTTTCATTTCTGGACAATTAGCAATCTTTGAAGATTAGCATTCTTGTGTCAACCCAATCATTTCTGCTTGAAATAATTTAATTTGTTCATTCTTATGCTAAGCAGGTGCTTAGCTTAATTAAATTCATGGTAATTATAATCCGTCTGAGATTTCCTGTTTTTTTTAATGAACATTTTCACTCTTGTAAATATTTTAAATTAATATATCATTTAAAGCGATGTTCCATGGTCTCCATATTTGTCACCAACGTCATCGTCTGCACCAGCTATTAATTCGCAGTAGAAGTGGTTCTGTTGAGATTTATCAGGTTTCATCCAGTTTCCAAACCTCAAAAAGTTTAAAAAAACAAAACAACCCTGGGAAGTGAGCAGGTGTTAAAATGTTCTTGCTTCTATTCCAGAAAAACCCTCTCTCTGGAGAGGAAGTGGAAAAGTCATCATGGTTGGATCCAGGTCTTTTGTGTCACACTTCAGATAACGTAGTCATCTGTCAAAGAGTCCAGGAAGAAAGAGTTCACCAGGGAGTCACTAGGCGTTGGGTTGAAGTCTAAGCCGTATTTCCTGTTAGCGCTAGCTTTCTCACTCACGCTTTTGATTATGTCGGTTGCCTCCAAAATAGCATGTCTTTCTACTAGAAGTAGGTGAGAAACAGTTTGGTATTCATCAGTATTCAGTTCAGTACTTCCATGAGCCCACGGAGAGGCAAGAAAAAAATGATGTTCCTTGTGGTTTAATTGCACTTCTTTATCATCATCCAACTTTGTCACATGACAACATCAACATGGCGGATGTGATACGTATAAGTATCATTTAGAACGAAAATGACATTTAGAACATATAGAGCAAACTTTTTTAACAGCTTAGAAGTTTCTACTAACTCAAATATTATACGTACTCAAGCAGATTAGTCAGTTAATCGGCAATTATTTTATATAATAAAATAAGTTCAATTATTCATTTGTGTCTGTGGCACCTGATAAATAAAACTATAAACTCACTTTTTATACAGTAGGATTTACACCATTGTTCAGCTTTTACGAATTAAAAAAATATATATATTACAAATTTTAACTCATAAATAAAACAGTTTTGCGCTACAGCGCCACACTGGTTAACCCGTGCTATTGCAGGTCCTTAAATTGACGTCAGATAAAAACAAATATTTGTTGTCTATCTTTTATTGTCAATAATGTCAGCTGATTGTTTTAGCCCTGCCAAACATTATGCAAGTTCAGATGCAACAGTTTTCTTTCTTTCTCTTCCGTAGCTGAATTTATTGTAATGCCTTTAGTTTGTAATAGTTGCATCATTTTACATCCATTCACATATCACCTCAGTAGTCTTTCTAGTTAGCTGAGCTGAAAAGCTTTAATTATCAAGGTCCACTTAGTGCTAAATCAATCCCTATCTAGTTATTATGGGATGTAAATGTTTCTCTTTCATCATCTTCATTTCGGTAGCCTGCCACTTGTATGAGTTAATGAGCTTGATGATTAAAACTGAGCTTGAGATGATTAACACTGTCATCCAGAGCCAATAAAAGTTATTGTATATAAAGACGGTCATTTTTTGCAAGTAATACAGAACTTTTCAAATGTCGCCGTAATTAAGAATGTCTGCCGAATGTCGTAAAAGCAAAGGGCTGAAATTAACAAAATTGATTTTTTACATTTATGGTTTTGTCACAGTATGAACTCCTCAAATTTTTCCAAATTGTTGCAGCATAAAACAGCTGGATGAAGCTCATATGCGCAGCTGGAAAGTTTACCAACATGGAGGACAGGTACATAAGGAAGCTTAGTTTAAACAGAACACACTTATTTTGGCTAATGTAAGCAGGATTAGCGTATTTTATCTTATGGCACCATGTTTAAATGTTGGAATCTGACCGATCGAGAAGGTTTCTTTTTTTGTATAGCCACAAATGAGCAGTAGATGAACGTTAATGCCCTTGTTTACGTACATGCCTGCTCATACTGCATACGACTGCTTGAACACCAGATTATCTCCTCATGTAAAATAGTAACAATTAAAGTTGATGTTTACATGATTAATTGGTGTCAAAGCTTTTAATTCCAGTGTAGAAATGTGCATCATAGCAAGGAAGAATCTTCTATGTCTCGTCTTGAGTGAGCATTTATTGCCACTAAAGTTCAGGTAAGAACATTAACTAATCTGTCTTTCAGGCATTCCACAGAAAAAAAATTTAGATTAACTTGTAAAATATGCAAGAAGTTGATTATTAATAAACGGAACGTTGTAATCACGGCGCTGTATAGTTATACAGAAACAACACCTTAATGTCAGAGAGGTCTCTCTGCTTTAAGTCGTAGTGTGGTTCCATTTATCAGCACCATTTATAAGCATCTATTAACCAGAGATTACAGTACTTAAGTATTTTTTGGGAGAATACGTACTTTACTTGAGTTTCTATATTTCTGTCAACTTTTACATTTATCTCACTACAGATAACGATTCGTTCATTTTAAACAGATCCTTATTTATGAGTCGTCATGAAACCACTATACAGAAAGTGTCATCAGCACTTCATTCTGGTCAGTTTTGTCATTAATTCAGGCTGGTGGGGTTTGTGTAATGCTGTGGGGAATCTTTACTTGTAAACACCTCTTTACAAAAAAGTGTCAAATCCACAATTAATACACGCCAGTCTTGTCATCAGGCTGGTGGTGGTTTTCTGATGTTGTGGGGAAACTTTTATTTGGCAATAAATCAATGAGCACATTGTCACCTTCTGATCTGATATGTCACAAGGCATATTAGACTACAAGACATCTAGCCGCAAGAAAGAACTTGCTGTCAAGAGACATAAAGAGTTTTTCCTGCCCCTTTCCTCGACTTCACTTTTAAGTCTGGTTCCTCTAAAGGTTTCTTCCTACTTCATCTAGGGGGGGTTTTCCTTGCCACTGTTGCCACCGGCTTGATCATTAGGGACAAACCTTATTCTTCTGCATTCTTACTGCATTATACAAATAAAAAATGAATTGAATTAAAAAGAATGTCCAGCAGTAAACAATATTGAACTGGATAAACTCAAGGAATGAGATTAATCGAATCGAGCATGAGAAAAACATGGATAGTGAAATCTGCGAGTGGGAGGCAGTATGGCTCGAGCAAAGAAAGATGTCTCTTAGAGGTGAAGCTAGAGCATGGAATTTGGCAGTGCGAGATGCACTGAGACAACAGATGCTGCACACCGAGGGTCTGGAAGTGTTTTAGCTTCACCTCCTTAGATGCTGTTAGCAGTAAAGTGAGCTGCTGTATTGTGAAATGTCCAAGCAAAGCTGTTTTACTCTTTGGAAAGACTCTTTGAGTTTTTTGAGCATGCTAGAGATTGCACAAGGAGAAAAGGAACAAGATGCAGCAAAGGGGCGGGGTGTTAATTTACAAAAGAGAATGTCATCACTGCAGATGGCGAGTTAGCAAATCATGCACATTCCAGATGGTAGTCTTTGCATCGTGTGTATGAAAAAACTTCACTAAATTTGCTTTTTTGTTTTCACTTTTATTTTCCTCCTCTATGCACGCTTTTCTTTACCTGTGCTCTACGAGGTACAGTCTCTGTGAAATGAGGTAATTTCAAGAAAATTAGCATCGTCGTTAGGCTTTATGAAGAACGTCCATCAGAAGGAGCGAGCGGTGGATATTACACGTCTGCCCTGACCGTGTACTTTGCCGATGTGCCCTAAAGTAATTGATGTAGACTGAGATAGATATTATTAATTTCGACCCCGCTGGTTTTTACATATCTTTCTGTCTGGAGTACAAGGAATGTTTTATTTTGTCGCGGAGACATTAGCGATAGAGTTTATAGGTCTTTACGAGGCTATGAGAAAAGAAAAGGACAAGAAAGGCAACAAAACCCCCCCCCAAAAAACTAAAATGGGTGTGGCCTATGCCAGAATATTTATTATAGTAGTTTTGGTTAATTTGCCAAATCCACCAAATACATGAAGTTTATTAATTCAAGGTGTCATCTCATTCCGATTAATCAGTCAGTCAGTCGATTAATCGGTTTTACAGATTATTTTTGGAAAAACAGATCCACCGATATACAGTACCTCATCATCCTGTGGACATTTGGAGAATTACTGTGCTTCATCTTAAGAAGAGAGAGGACGAGACTGACAGGACAACGAGTAGTGTGCTGATATGTTCTAGGTTGCCAAATCCATTCAGTTCAGGGTATCATCTCGTTTCGATGAATTGTTGGATTTATTGGTTTCACCGATATATTTGCTAATATTTAATTTATTTCCTATAAACATATATCGATTTTGTAATATCAGATCCAATGTTCTATGCACTTGTAGACATTTTAGGAATTGCTCTGTTGCATCTTGAGGAGAGAAAAGGAGAAACTGATATTTTACAGGTTGCCCCAATTCACAAATTCATGTAGGAGCTCTTTTAGTGTAAAATAAAATGTTCATAAATGTGCATCGTGATATGAATTCCTACTCTTGACCGTTCCTCATCCCCAGCTGGCTCATAACTTAAAAGCAGGAGATTTCGCAGGTAGTATAGATAATAATATTGTTTGTAGCTACTATTTCCAAAGCTGAATTTAAATGACTTTTAACAGGTTCTAACCTGTTAGTCGATTTCAGGTTAAACACTAATTTCTTCTTGTTGAATGCCTGTAATATCCAGTGATTGAAACTCAAGCGCACGAGTCACCACCTGTCTATTCATGCCTGTCCGTCCACAGTAGCAGTAAACACCTCTAACTAGAATAAGGGCATTAGCATAAATCAGGAAGGTCAGAAGATGTGGCCAGGAATACAGGGATCATTGGTGCAGCATAAGAAACCTTGCAAGTTGGGGTAAAAGCATATGGATAGTTTGGTAGCTTGTTGGTGTTGAGGCTTTCGATCAACCACCCAGAGCCTTAACCCTTTACACTACTACTGCCCTAATAGCCTTGTGTTACCTATATGCTTAAGTATGCACTTGGTGGTCAGGTAGCTGAATTATTGGTATTGGTCAGTACATGAATTCAATTGAATATGTAAAAATATTCCAGGTTCAGAAATATTTTGCCCCGAGTGTAACAGTCCATTCATTTAAAGTCTGTGCTCTTTACTCTTGGATTAATGGGCTCCCTAAACGATCTAATAACTCACATCATTTCTTGCTTGATGATGGATTAATTAAGACCGGTGCATGTTTTGTTAGCAACAGATTCCCCGAGTCACTGTAGACTTCTTCGTGTCGGTATAAGCGGGCACGGTGCCAGCTCTTCCGGAGGTATTGGAATAAGCAATAGCGTGCCCTGTGTACTAGGGAAGCTGCCCCTTGTGCATAACTGGGTCGTAAATTCATCCACATTACCCAAGGAGCGAAGACAGATGGCACTGACAAGTGCCTAGATTATTCCAGAATGTTGCCCATGTGCTGCGATTTTCCAGCGAGGGTTTTATCAGGACGAACAATAGGAGCTCAGCGTTGTCCCGCGCAAACAGATGGACGATCTGTCCGGCAATGGCAAACGAACAAGCGCCATCTAACATCTTCATGGTGTCACTGCTTAAGAGTCAGAATAACGTCATGCAGCACGGATGTGCATCAGAGGATTGCACATCACCAGCAATAGTGAATTATGCAGAAGGAGAACACAGCACATTCATTACTCGCTCGTTGTGACACTGGCAAATTTACAAGTGTTTTCTGTTCCCTTGCGCCGTCCCTCATGCATACGCAATCCAGCTTTTCGTCTGATTACAGCCAGAGCGCAGCACAGTGAAACGATAGACTGCTACCGATTGACTGAGCAATGCGAGCCAGCATGACGAATCAATGCCGTAATGAACAAATTGATACACGCACTCCTCTCAGATATTTAAAATAAAGGACACTCACTATCTCTTTTTTTTATTATTGCTCTTTCAGAAGACACAGGTTTTAAATTCCAGATGCAGTTTTTCTTTGACTGTATGTCCCCACCAGCCCGTCTCTTTATTTAGAGATCCTGTGTTGTGTGGCATGGGCATGGCTTTGTGTTGAGGGTTTGCAACAGGATCCGAGGTGTCCCAGAGGATACCTGCAGCAAACAGCCGAAAGGAAATGGGCCTTCATTGTCGAACCACTATCAGGCAGTTACTGAAAAAAGGATTCATCCCCGAATGGATTAGCAATTAGATTAACGCTGTAGGATATCTGAGACAGACAGCGTTACGTTCAGTGGAGTGTGTTTAATACCTTTACAGGAACGGATGTCTTTATATTCACGCAAAAAAGTTTATTTTTTACTGAGCTTCGTTCAGTGACGTCTGCTTGTTAAAATACAGTCACGTGCTGGAGATTCTGGACTTTCCTGTAACTGAAAACAGTTAAGTGACAATATAATCACATGGTTTGGAGTGATTAAGTAAATAATGTAGAGTGCAAGGATGGTCAGCATAACTAAAAGGGTTTGATTCCCAGCACCACCAAGCCACGACTGTTGGGCCCCTGAGCAAGGCCGTTAACCCTTTTGATGATCAGAAGGTTGGCGAGTGTTAAATCCCAGCACCATCAAGCTGCCACTACTTAGCCTTATATAATTTAACGGAACCACGGCGTACGAAGGTAACCCATAAGCAATAACCTAAAGGCAGATAATCTGTTCCAGCCACCCACAAATATGACTAATATTTAACAATTTCCAACACTGCAATCTGACTTTCGGTATATAAAAACAATCAAAACATTTAGATTAAATAAACAGATCCATGCTATCAATCTGTCAATCAAAGTCAGCATCAGTTGGCTTTGCTTGGCTTTTAACTGACGAAAACAATTTTTTGATAGCTCCCGGTCGTAGCGCAACTTAGCCGATGTTCAGTTCGATACGATTTGTTTGTATGCCAGAAATGCTTAGTATACTAAAAATACCCTTCTAGCTACATTTACATTTTTAAGGCAAAAAAGGAAGCATAGTACCCTTGGTTTTTTAAGGTCTAACCGCAAATGCTAAAGCAGTATATGCTAATTAAAGTAAACATATTTTGGCCTAGAAATAAAATATATAAAACTCTGTCGACACTGTTAATTAGCTACAGCTCCTAAGTGTTTTCACAGTCTTGTTCCTCGAATAAAATAGGAAATGCCTGCAAGAAACTTCTCATAATGAACTTTTCACACATAAGCCTCAGAAAACGCATTAGCTTCTCACTCAGAGAAAATCCGCCAGTCGCCTAAGCGCGTTTTCGGAACGGGTTTATTGGAAACCGCGACTGTCGCCCACTCTCTGGCGCTCAGGCGAGAAATGGCGTAATGGCCCCTTTAAGAGCAATCAGTGCTTCTGCGGTTGCTAAGTTACACACATCAGGGCCTGAGAGGGAGCAAATCCTTCCAGGTTCGGATGTTGGGCCAAATGTCAATGTTGTTGCGAAAGTTTTATGGAAATCGACTTTAATAATATGTAAAACAGGAATCAGGAAAACACAGTGTAGCTGAAGAAATGACGAGAGATCACTTTAAATCATTTCTCATCTGACGTAATTATGTTTGAGGCAGTAGAAAGCAGGATTATTCGCTTTAGTGATTGTCGGCTTCTCCGAATGGGAGTTTGAATGAAAAGACTCGATCTGTACACCGTTTGCTTCGTGTCCTGGGAGTCTGAGACTGCACTCGGGCCTCGTAGGTGTAAATGCAGTCAACAGAAGTGTGTTTAGCTGTGAGCAGAGCCTGTGTGATGAAGAGCACTGCAAGTCACTCCTAAACAAATGGGAAAGCTTCTCTTCCTCCCACACCATTCCTTTCTTTCTCTCTCTCTCTCTCTCTCTCTCTCTCTCTCGCTCTCTCTTTTCTTTCCCTTTCTCTCTCTCTCTCTCTATTTTCTTGCCCTTTCTCTCTCTTCCTCACGTGTTCTCTCTTATGTTTTCCCTTTTGCTCTCTCTTTCTTTTGTTCACTCTCTATCTTTCTCTTACTTCCTTTCACTGTTTTCTTCTGGTTTTCTCTCTCTCTCGTCTTTTCTCTCTCTTCTCTATTTCCTCCTCTCTCTCTCTCTCTCTCTTCTTTCTTTCTTTTCTCTCTCTTCTTCTCTCTTTCTCTCTTTCTTCTTTCTTTCTTTCTCTCTCTCTCTCTCTCTCTCTCTCTCTCTCTCTCTTTTCTTGCCCTTTCTCTCCTTTCCTCCTGTGTTCTATTATGTTTTCCCGCTTGCTCCCTTTTGTTTACTCTCTATCTTTCTTTTGCTATGTTTTTCTCCTTCTCTCTCTCTTTCTATTTCTCTTTCTATCTCTCCCTAGGGCGCTCTTTTTTATCCTGTTTTCTTATGCACGTTCACTCTCTTTGGTTTTTCTATTTTGTTCTTTCTCGCTCTCTCTCTCCTTTTGTCTTACTGTTATTTTCCTTTGCCGCTTTTTAATAATTTTCTCTTTTTTTCCTCCTTTTGCTCTTTCTCTCTTTCTCATTTCTTTCTCTCTCTCTTGTTCTAGCTCTTCATTTCTTTCTTTTTTTCTGTCTTACACAATATTTCTTTTGCGCTCTCTCTCTCTCTCTCTCTCTCTCTCTCTCTCTCTCGTACTTCTCTGCTTCTGCTCTCTCTCTCTTACTTTTTCGTTCCTTTTTTTGTACTCATTTGCTTCTGCTCTTATTTTCTCACTCTTATTCCCCCCCCCTCTCCCCCTTACGTTTGCACTCATTTCCTCAGCTATTCCCAACTTACTTTCAAGAAGTTTGAAGATAAGAGCAATAATTTCTAAAGATCTGATTTCTAAAAGATGTCAGTTCTTCTGCACATCATCTTTTGTTCTGTTCTCTTTTCTGATTGATACTTCAAGAGAAACAGAGGAGGATTGTTGAAGTTCTGTGAAAGGCTTTGTGAAATTGATGGAATTTTACTATTTTTCAGTGCAAGTTGGAATATTCAGTTCTGAACATCTTTTGTTTCCTTGTTGTCTGTTTTTCTCTCGAGCAGAAGTACAAGCCGGGCCGCTGCGATGAAATCCTAAAGTGGAAACCTCCCAGTCACAATTCTGTGGATTTTCGACTGAAGATTTCAAAAGTTGGAGGAGAAGGGTGAGTGGGCACACACACATATACCGTACATATCACCCCTCTCTCTTTTTTGCACATGAAGGGGAATTGCATGATGGGTATTAGTGATGTCACATGTCACAGTTACGCCCACCAAAAATGAGTCAAAATTTACAACAATACAGCCATGTGACCTATAAAATGCTCAGCACATCGGGAAAAACTGCAAGACCAGCATTCTTGTGATGTCACGTGATGCCATGGACACGCCCACTGAAATAGGCTGAGTCAAAAGTTACACCAATATGGCCAAGTGACCTATCAAAACACTCAGCATGTTGAGAGGAAGTGCATGATGTGTATTATAGTAATGTCACAATACATCATGCGACCTCATGGCAGAGCAAACCCAAAAATACAGATGTGACATATTATAACACTCAGCACGACGAGGAGAAATGTGTCACGTGTATTTTAACACGGTTCAACTTTACAGCTTTGTTTCAAGCCAATATTAAAGTTTGTCATGACGAACTTTACGAATTCAGTTTATTTGATTTTTTGGATCGGCCACCCGCGGCTCTTTTAGGCCCTAAGCTGCGGCTCCCTGTGGCTTTGGAAAAAAAAATAATGAAAATAAATAATAAGTATTTAATTTACATTTTACTTTAGTTTGTTTGCTTTTTTAAATAATTCTGAATTTGAGGGCTTTGGTAATCTTTGGTAACATGAAAACAAAACGTCTTTACTTATTTGTCGCATATGCGCCACAACTATCGCATCTAAATCTACTGCAAACCCTCTGCAGTGATATATGAGGTATTACATGATCTATATGTTCCAAGTTCTTCACAGTGGGAGGAATTTGAGGTTCTGCACAACACAAGGAAAACAGATCAATACCTCCTACATGAGCTGACGTGGTCCTCCTCCATCGTGCAGCAAACCAATGGACATCCTTATCTATACAAACTAGCTAACCTCCATCAAAACCTCCACCAGAACAGCAGAAAGTGTTGTTAGACGTTAAGCAGGCCCAGAGGAAGAAAAGCTGGCAGGCTGATTCTCACAAAGCTCTCATGATAAAGGAAGCCGAGGTTACGGCTCGGTCGTCTGCCCCTGCCAAGCAACAGAGAAACGTGTAAAGCACTTGTCGCTCCCACCCACGCCATCCCTCACTCCCTCCTGCGGTTTCATTCTTTTATCAGCTCTCATCAGCTACCCTACACCTTTCTCTGATTATTTTCAAGGGGCTGAGAAAAAAAAAAGGCCCAGAGACAAGGACCTTGTGTGAGTCGACTCTACCTGCTGTTTGTGAAAGGGAATTTTTTTTTTTTTCTATTCGCTGACCTCGTTACACGTTTTCACATAACTAAAATATAAAATTCGTCACAATTCTCTAAGACTTTAATCCTGCTTCGATGTTCACATTTGCAACTCAAAAATAGCTGTCGGATAGCCGACTGTTTTCTTTTTTTGCCTTTATCACTCGCTTTCCAGACCTAGACTGTGAATAGCAGCAGTCCCAATGTTGCCAGGTCATGTATCGCCCCAGGTTACGGTTACCACATAAACAAAGAGAGGAATAACCAGGGAGATTTTTGGGTGCCAGTTTTTCCAGCTGAAAGGATTCCGATAGTTTCGGATGGTCGATATGGTTTAGCAGTCGGATTCAAAAATGAAGCTGAATGAAATAAATGAAGGTGAAGAGAGACGTGATCTTCTCTTTAACCTCATGCTTTGGCAACTTTTTAAAAAAATTGCAGCCTTAATGATTGGTCCAGACTTTGCGATGAAGAGTTTGGCGTACTGACCATGTCACAGTGAACTCGGTACTGTCATCCACCCAATGAGTAAACGCACATGCTCTTCAAAATGTCCTCTCTAGTCACGTTGCACACACGACGGTGGCCCTGTTTACATTCACACTTTTCGTTGGTCCACCCGAGACTTTTTGGGACATCATCTATTCCGAACTGGTGTTTACACCCGCCAACGCTTCCAATCTGAATAATTTTGTGACTGGCGGACACGCCATGAATTATATTATTTCTTAAGAATTGCTTATTCTTGGTAGTTAAGGGCATTTTGTTGCTCGTAAGCACACGTGTGTCTGTGAGTATGTGCTGTAGCTGAAATATTTTCTTAAACAACAGAAAGACAAAAGCTGAGCTTTTCTGTAGTGGTGCTTCGGTAGGAGCCGTCGAATTTCCCTCTCTGATGCCTGTAAATGAAAGTCGGTAATACGGATTTGTGTGTGTTGTGCTACAGAAATTTAGCCATTTGAAATGGAAACAAAACTTTTGTGTGACACGCTGGTCATTTACAGGAAAATTGACATTATTGACAGAAGGACGTACACACAGTTACCGGGATGAATCGTTCACATGGAGTAATTTTTCATTTGGTGGGGTTGTGAAAGGTTTATCCCACCCCTCTCCAACCTGATCGAAACTCTAATCAATTAGGGCATTTTTATTCCGACTGCCCTTTTTTAGTCAGATTGGACATTTTATTTAGATTAGACCTTTATTTTTTATTGTTTAAAATTAAGGAAACCCTCTCACTAATCTTTAAACTTTGTTTCTGACTCAAATAAAAGTCGCCAAACACCAAAGTTATCGTCCCCTCTGGCCCTCAGACCCAGGGCCGACCCCAGGCTTTAGAAACCTTTAAGCTAAATTTTATTTGGGGGCCACCCGGTGCCGCCAATACGATTATTTAATCCGTCATTATTTTCACGCTATAAATCTAACACACCTATTATTAGTTTTATTTTATGTAGCTGTGTTGCTACTACACTACTACGATTTCTATTTGTAACAGTAGCACACCTGTATAAAAGGTGTTTAAGGTTCATTTGTTCATTTAAAGTAGTAAGTGGTATCTTTAATGTGGTGGACTGAAAATTGAGTTTAATGAAACAGCATACAATGCATTTAATGTAAATAAGTCGTCTTCTTCACCCACTAACTTTATGTCCTTGTTTATCGCATCCATATACCTCCTCTTTGGTCTTCCTCTTTTCATTTTCCGCTGGTAGCTTCGTTTCTAACATCCTCCTACCGATATATTCACTATCCCTCCTCTGTACATGCCCAAGCAACGTGCAAAAAACCTCAACTAACTATCAAAAAATAACTTTAAATCTTACTATTTCCAAAATAAAACCCCCCAAAAACTGATGTTTTTAGGGCCCCCCTGGTAGCCATGTGGCCTCTGCTTGGGCACCTAGTAATAAGGAAACTAAGTCAAGTCTATTTTTCCGGGGGTCACATGATTAAAGGCTAAACACTTATGTATAAAACAGTAAATCCAGTGGAATTGATTGCATTTCCTTCGCTGCATGCTGTGGCGTTCAGAACCCTGATGGTGTGAGGGATTAAGGACAGAACATTGAGTGTGTTCGGCTTTAAAGAGACACATGACTCAGCTGTTTATGCTGCGCCGCTCCACTCGACAGCTCTGATGTTCAGGAGCAGATAAATCGGTTGTTATTCGATTCCGTTTCGAAATTGAGCAGCGGTTATACCGGGACCCCTGCCACCGATACGAGGCATACAACATCACAGAACCTATTTTGCCGACGAGTAATATTCAAGTGGCTCATCTGGTAACTTCAGCTTTGTTTAATTAAGCATAAGGTTTTATTTTAACTGGAAAATCCACTGAAAAGCACAGGGAGCAACTGATGCATTCTCTCAGAATCGTCTTTTTATTCCAACACTGACAGATGCGAAACCTGTGGTTTAGTCTTGTAGTCACTTTCTCAAGGTCCTCATGATGTTATACAGCTTCAGAATAAGAGAAGTTTTATCTCTCAGATTTTATTTCATCTTTTAACTTTTTTTTTCTCTATAATATTTACTCAGGGTTGAATTAAAAAAAGAAAACGCATCTCATTTTTAAACAATTTAACACTTTTTAGATAGTGTTATTTGTAATTTAACCCTTTCATGCATAGTGGTCACTACAGTGGAGAGCTGTTCAAAAGCTGTTCCCTAGCATATGCATTGGTTTTGTTGTTATAGTTGCATATAAGCCAATACAGTAGATGCTTGTGCGTCATCCCATAAACTGCCATCTATATCTCAGTCAATTTTTTCTTTACTTAAATCCAAGATGGCTGACAGAAAGTCCGAAATGCGGAACATCCCGGGATAATTGATGCAAAGAAACCCAATTTGTTTGATCCTAGAAACTCCGCTAGGGTTAGATGTAACATTTACATTTACAGCATTTGGCAGAGCGACTTACATTTATCTCATTTATACAAGTGAGCAATTGGGGGTTAAGGGCCTTGCTCAGGGGCCCAGCGGTGGTGGCTTGCTGGGGCTGGGAATCGAACCCACAATCTTCGGATTGGTAAACCAACACCTTAACCATGAGCCACCACTTTTTTTAAAAGTATTAGAATGTGTTAACAAACATAAAAACATAAGATTAGCAGCATAAAAATATTTCAGGGGGCAGCACGGTGGCTTAGTGGTTAGCACTGTTGCCTCACAGCAAGGAGGCCCAGGTTCGATTCCAGGCCAGGGGGTCTTTCTGTGTGGAGTTTGCATGTTCTCCCTGTTCTTGCGAGTGTTTACTCTGGGTTCTCCGGTTTCCTCCCACAGTCCAAAAACATGTATGTTAGATTGATTGGTGATTCTAAATTGCCCATAGGAGTGAGTGAGTGAGGGTGTGTATGTGTGGCCCTGCGATGGACTGGTGACCTGTCCAGGGTGTAACCCTCCTGCCCTTTCACCCTTTCAGAGGCGGCTGGGATGGGCTCCAGCAGATCCCCGTGACCCTGAATTAGGGAATAAGCGGGTATAGAAAATGAATGAATGAATGAATGAAAAATATTTCATAGTTTTCAGAAAGTATATAATTTTCTGCTACTGATTTGTTAAATACATATTTTCTTGGTTAAAACGTCAAACGCACAGTGTCCACTTGAGTGGACAGGTTTGTAACTGCATGAAAAAAAGGTTTATAAAAACAAATTTTAGTTGCATTGTTTTATCCTGCCTAAAGAGGACTAAAAACAATCTTGACTGAGGTTCTCATAATTCATGCATGAAAGGGTTAATTTATTTATAGTATATTATTATCACTGATATTATTATTATTATTATTATTATTATTACTGATAATGATAGCTTAGTCGGACTTACCTTGCTCATAACCTATAAATCAACCAGGTTTTTTTTAATTGATAAATAACGACCAAAAACAATATTAATAAACTTTATTTTAAAAATTACAAAAACAGGAATTAAGCCATGAAAATTTGCTAATTGAACTAAATATATATAAATCTGAATTTATTAATAATTTTAATTAGTGCTGCATGATATCGGAATCTGAAATGACAGAAATGTTGATTTATATGTATAGTTTAAAAAAACCTTTTTTTTTGCTTCCATTTTAAAACACTTTTATTAAAAAATTTTAATATTTATAGTAGTAAAAACTATTTTCCGCTATTATTATTCGGTATTTTATTATATTGTGAATTTATTTCATTTTTATTTATTTAGCTTGTAGTTCATATGTAATGTTTTCATTGTAAAATTAATAATAAAATCACGATTGCGCACGAAAGTAATTTATTTCAAGCTTTAAAAATGGCTTGTATTTTTAGAGACGCTGGTTCATAATCTGGTTCATACCAGGTTGTGGATTTAGGGCCCTGCTGTCGAGCTGGTGCAATATGATCTATAATAGATGAGGGAAATATTGATCATTACATATTTATTTGACTGAAATGCTTAAAGAGAGAGAAAAGAACGGAAGGAGGGGCAAAAAACGCTGATGCTTTGCGATATGCAGCTGGGAGTCGCCTCCGGAACCAGAGGTTGAGGATGTTCGCCAGAGGATTTCTGATTTCTTTTTAAGATGCTTTCAGTGGGCTAGCAATAGGAATATGTGGGTGCGGGAAAAGTTTTACATGCAATAATGCATGTTAATTGGGGTTAATTGACTTATTATCATCTGTTCAGCTAGTTAGACATCAGAAATACAGGTCGGGACTTCAAACCTGAGGTTTTAGGACACTAATAACAGCACATAGGAATTTAATGAGATAAGAAATTACTTCAAATCTTTTAGCACACAGAGCTTTGACAACAATATGACCAGAACAGGAAATCATGACCATATAAGGAATCGTTTGCATTTCTCACATCTAACAAGAAGTGTGGTCCAAACAACCTCAGAACCAAAACAGGAAGCTATGACCATATAAGGAATCACTTGCATTTACTGCATCTAAAGTGGACTGTTGCATAAGAAACCTAAACAGGAAATAATAACCATATAAGGAAAGGGAAAATAAAAATAAAACAATTTACAGCTGAAACAAAATCGGGAAAAGGCTCCAGCTGTGGATCTGAACCTAGAAAAAAGAAACACAGCATTACTCTTCCTCAGGGCTACGTTTCTTTAGACGATTTATATTTAGAGTGTTCTGTCAATACCGCTCCGTTCACACTGACATGACTAACGTTAACTTATTTAGACGCTTTCAAAGGACCTTGAAGCGTTAGGGCCCCCCCCCCAAAAAAAATGTGAAAAGATGTTATATTCCGCAGTTCAAGCTATTTTGTGCAAATCAATTGCCTGCTTATATTCTGAGAATTAAACTCGCTGTTGCCTAATAATGTGACTGAGTCAGCCATGGGCTTAAACCCTTTGTTGGTGCATTACCAGTGTCTTTGATTGAAATCTCAACCTTAACCTCAGCCAGTAATTCTCAGAGCGCTGAACTGTTAGAGATGCCTCCAGCTGTGAGCTTTCTCTGTATTTAGGCTGGCAGATGATCTCTGAAGCCTTTCATTGCCTCTGCCGAGTCTCTCTGCCATTAAGCAAACCTCCAGACACACTCCGGAAGCACGTCCTGACAATCTGAGTGTAATGGACTGGAAGGGGTTGTGTGTGCGCGGATAAATGAAGTCAGGCTAGAAAGCTGTTTTTGTTGCGTTTTGCTAATTCGGAGAATATCGCTTAAGACTGGGAAAAGAATCCGCAAGCCACTGTTCCCTTTCTCAGTCGCAGGTCACACACTTAAGTATTTTTATGGAAGGAGGGTTTTCATAAAGCGGTAACACACACAAAGTATTAAGTGGCTTAAAATATTATAATATTAGAAAAGTTCCTTGTGAGCTGTTTGGAGGAACTGCTGGCTATTGTCCGCCAGCGCATTGATTTGTCACAGCAACTTCAGGTTTATCTTCAAGTGCATGTAGTTTTTTGGTTCCAATGCGGAGTTTCTGTCTTCCTCATTGTGGAGACCATGTACTGATAGACTTTGTTAGGCATGAGTTCTCGTCTTAATATATGACCTGCAAAACATACTCGAGGCTCAGTCACATGATCCTTAAAAGAACGAGCAGCTATTTGTTATTGGATCTTTTTGTCTGTGATGCGACCCCGGTGAAAAAAAATTCAGGATTTACCTCAGCCGCAGCTGTTGAGCAACATTTATCCCCCTTGCGATACTTGATAACAGCTTATCGTAAGTTGCAGCTGAAGGACGACAGAGTTGTTTTTTCTGTCACTGTGTTGGACTTTCAGGGGTTGATCAAATCGGTCGGCATCTTCAGATGACTGTCCCTGTCTCCGCAGTAGTGCATGCTGCATCGTAGTCAGAGTCACCATCAACTCCGACTATAAATCACTGTTTAACATAAATTGGGGAAGTGGTAGTGTAATGGTTAAGTTGTTGGACTACCAACTTGAGGAGCCGGGTTTGATTCCCAGCCACACCAAGCCACCACTGCTGGGTCCTTGAGCAAGACCCCCAATTTCTCAGTTGTATAACAAGGAATATTGTAAGTCGCTCTGGATAAGGACGAATCATTCAAATCGTTTACAAGATGCACCAAATTTTTGTTTATAAGCATCTAAATTGTGAGCATGTTCTCTCCAACCCCTATAACTATTTTTACCCCATGGGAGGGAAAAGCAAAGGTCACCCTCAAAAAGCAAACAGTGTTTTAGATCAGAACTGTTTTGATAAAAGTATTAATTGGTGTATACTAATTAAAAATGTCCGATAGCAGTGTGTGTGCGTTTGTGTGTTAATTTTGTTATTCTAACTCTGTTTGACTCTGTCTCTGTCTCTGTCTGTGCAGGTTGATCCCTCAGATGGTGGGTCTGCTGTACGTCGGCAGCTATGAAAGGCCCTTTGCTCAGATGAAGGTGAGATCCCTGCTTGATTTGGCAGCACAGTAATGCCAGGTTCTCCCCTCGGGCAGTAGCGTCTAGGGTTGCAAAATTCCAGGGATTTTTATGTTTGGAATCTTTACATGGAAATAAGCAGTAACACATGGTAATTAACGTGAATATGTAGGAATTTACAGGCAATATATGGGAATTAAAGGTTTAGGTGCATGTTTTTTGTTGCACAAGCGTTCAACTTGTCTGCTACCGGTCCTCCTCGATGCGCAGCTTTAGCAAAATCGGAGTGATCGCATTTCACACTGCAGTAAAAGCGCAGTCGAAAAAAACTTCTTCACCCCAAACACATGCTCGTATAGTACAAAGTAGTAAAAGCTCCAGTCTAAACAGTTACTCACTGTTTGGTGAAACAGAGCAGATTGGGAAACACTGAAATAAGAAGTTGTGTGTAATTATGTTGCGTACGTCACATGGGAGCCAACTCGCAACCTCTCGGGCTCGAAGTGGCCTTACTCTCAGAGGCATTTTGAAATCCGCCCAGGGTTATGTATTGTCTAATCCGATTTTTATCATGCCTAAGATGTCTGAACAAAACCGAGAACGTTTTGTCAGTTGGTTATCTTGTTTCTGCCCTTTAACAAAACTGCTTTGGCAGCGATACTAAAATCGATAGGAAATTTTTCCCCTGTGAAAATCTACTCGTGTCACTGTAGGAATGTGACACGCTGATATTATATGAAACATTATTAAAAACTGTAAATAACGGTTCTCTACATTACCCACAATTCCATCTGGCGTTTTGCTGATAGGTGGTAAAGGTGAGAATTTAACCCCTACCTTAAGAGTGATGCAGAAAATGTTATGCCAGTGACTTCAACAACACTGTCATCTAGTAGTCTGCATGCTAGCTGAGCGTTTTATAGCTACGCCGATTTTGGAATCAAAATCTATGATGTAATAAGAACACCATTAATTACTGAGACATCATTAGGTCACACCATGTGACATTGGGAAAAAATTTTGTTTGCCGCCAACCAATCATTAAAAATCGGAATCATTGAGCATGTCACGTGAATTTTAAACAAAATATTTCATGGAGTTCAGGAACCAATGAAAACAAGTTTGCAACCATTTTTTTCTAGTTATTCGAACCTACACATTTACATCAACATTTATGCCATTTGGCAGACACCCTTGTTACTTAAATTTATTTCACTTACACTTATTTCATTTATACAACTAAGCAATTGTGGGTTAAGGGCCTTGCTCAGAAGCCCAACAGTGGTAGCTTGGTGGAGCTGGGAATCGAACCCACAATCTTCCGGTTAGCAGTCCAAATACCAAATTCCTGAAAGTGAAACGCTTGTCAGCTTCGATAAACTTATAGATCATCTATTGTTCTTAAGGTTAAACGTTTATTACAGCCTTCATGACAATAATCACATAAAAACAGAAACTATGTTTTGTTTTGTTTTATTTTGCTATTTTCACTAGTATGCCTGTCACGCCGCAGGCATGAAACCGCAATGCTTCTGCTGTGCTCCCATCCAGCTTCCTTCTCTCTCTCTTTCTCACTGATTTATTTATTAAAGTGACCTTCTGTCAACCTGTACAGTTTGCCTCCAGCCTGCATAAGAACTGTATGATGCTCCTCACAGTCCACACTTTGGGGCAGAATAAAATAAGATTTGAAAAAGAGAGACCAAAAAAATAGAAGGGTGAGGGAAAGAAGTGGGGGGGGGGAGTATGGAAATATCTGAGCTCCTATAAGAGCCAGCGAGGGGGTGTTCTGAGTCAGTCGTGCCTTTCTGAGTCACATTTACTAAAGGCAACTGAACCTTCGCATTAAAAAGCTGTGTGTGAAATGTATATGCATCGTCTGCAGAATTTGAAACCCACTGGCGTCTCCCACTGATGTGTTAGATGTGTCGATTGTAGCCCAAAAAATCGCCTACCTTTTTCTCGTTACTCACATGCAGCCGTCTCGTAATTACTCGTAAGTATTGCATGACCTCATCAAGCTAATCAATGATGCTGACTTTAAAAAGGACATACCAGCAAAGATAAAGGCACAATCGTTATTTTTATATTATTACAGACACAATCATTAAGATTTCTTTACACTGGAACCCCAGCATGAGAATGTCCCTGTGTACAAAGTCCCTAATGCTGTGTTCTGATTGGATTGGACAAACTCGAGTGTCCTGTACTCTGACTCCTTTAAACTGAACTCCTTTGGGATAAACTGGAACCCCGACTGAACACCAGACCTCCTCACCTCAACATGTCTGATCTCACTAATACTATTGTGACTAAATAAACGCAAATCCACACCGTCACATGATACAATCTAGTGGAAAACTTGCACAGACGCGTGAAGGTAATTATAGGTGAAAGCGTCCCAATGTGTCCCAATACTTTTGTCCATATGGTGTGTATATACACCTGCGCTAAAGATATTTAAATCTCAGATTTTCACTTATTCCGGAGGTTATACATTGATTTATTAACCCGTTATTGGACACTTTTGCCGACAAAGAGAAAGAAGACAAGATGTCACCACCCAGTGGGTTTACTTCTTATTACCCATAATGCAATGCACTTACAATCACACAGTAATCAGTTTTGTTTACAACAGCAGCCTTCTTTCGTAAAGAGACTGTAATGTGTAGTTTACTAGCCAACCTGCTAATTTATATTCACAACAGATTTCGTCAAGAACAAAACAGGACACGGGTACACTTTTCTTGGAAAATATTCGACAGCTGGGTGGTGTGATGCCGGTTCAGAACCCAGTGTAATTATTTTCTTATGACAAAACGTCCTGAAGTGTTTATTCATCGTGCACATCAGCAGTTTGCCAGCTGGTAGAAATGAATTATTTCGAGAAGAAATTACCCAGTTAGGACTGCGTTTAACAATCTGTGAAATGAGTTTGTTCAATAAAAAAAAAGTGTAGGCTTTTGTTCTATTTAAAGACTTTTTTTTTCAACATAAAGATTCAACTCTGACTGTTACAAGGTGGCAACCCTTGTGACGAGAGATCGAAGGATATTGATTTTTAAGGAATAAAACCGATACCGATTATTTATGAGAGATAATCGATATGCAGAACCAAAATTTATTTATTGGTTTCTTGGGGTTTTTTTAACGCAATGATATCAACAGTATTAAACTGAACAAGAATTGTCAATTTTATAATCTTTTTACTTCCTCATTGTAAAGAAAAGCACTTTTTTCTACATCAGTATATGTAGAGGGGTTTAAAACTGGAAAAAATACAGCACTGTCATTAGGTGTCCTTTTTTTGAAAAAAATTGTCACTAAACCGATATCCGATAATGAAAAAAAGACATAAATATCAAAGAAAATATCGCTAAAATCAATTATCGGTCTATCTCTACTTTAAAAAAATACCTGATTCCAGACCAAGTGTATTTCTGTAGTTTAGTTAAATGCATCAATGCTATTCATTTGCACGTAACAACAAAACCTAGATATTTGTTCTGGGGAAGTTAAAATCAGGACTAATAAGACTGACAGCTCTAACGAAGACATATTTATTAAGAAGAAATGTAGTGATATTTAGGCAAAAGAAGAACTGACGCAGAGCAACTCCGCTCCAGACTGCAGCTATAATAAAATGGATTTAGTTGGATCAGGCACCAAGTGGAGTTTCCAACATGGCTTCCAGAATGTCACGCCTACACCGAGGACAGGCTGGAAAAAGGAAAATCCAGAAAAAGAGCTGCTTTCAACCCAGTCAGAACGAGAATCGAGAATCTGCATTGTGTGTTTGATTTATGTATATATCCTCAATGCTCACAAGTTTGTGTGTTTTCATGTGTGGATGTGTCACGAGGGTGTTGCTATTCTAAATCCTCCACCCCCCCATCAGTGATCTCACAGATGCCTTACACGGTCGGAGTGCCCAGGCTTTTACTTAGCCAGCATGCTCCTAAGCCCGGCCCAGCACCGCTTCCTTCCAGTGCCGCCCACTCTTCTAGTGTCCCACTGGCTTAAAGACTGTGTCCTCTTTCCTTCCTTCTTTTTTTTCTCTTTTTTTCTCTCTCTTACACACGCTGTCTCTTTACTGTATGTATTCACCACAAGCACGTCATTTAAACAGAATGTTAATCCATTTTTTTCGGATTCCGATTGGTCGATTAATTTTTCACAAAGCAGCGGCAGTGGTAGTAATTTAGGTTGTCTGAATCACATAATTTAAGCAAAAATGTACAAGAAAATCTTCAGGACAGACAAATAGTCTCTGCTAGATGACAATATTGCGATTAAACTTTACCGTATGTAAATGCAAAACTTCAATCCAAATAATGCGATTAAACTCATAATCACAGAAAACATATTGGTATTAACATAGGTGGTGTACAGCGATTTTAATCGGAATATACAGGCATGTTAACACCTTAATTGCGGTATCACCACTCTGACCGAATAGTAAATGTGCTTGTTATGTACTGCACATGAACGACATGACGCACACGAATAATGAAAACTGTATGTAAACGCGAGTAAAGAGTTTTGCTATTGACATGTAAACATGATAATGCCATTAAGTCCTTAAGCTGATTATAGGAAATAAGCACATTATTTGAAGTCCCGAGTTTGATTATTGGCTTGTAGACCGTTTCCAATCCCATCCCGCTGCTCTCCTTCTCTCACTTCACTTACTGTCATATCAGCTCAATAATAGCAAAAGGCCTAAGAAGATATCTTTAGAAAAATAAATTAAAAGTTATAGATTTTAGTAAAAAAAAAAATTGTAAGTGTAACGAACATTATGAGGACATCTGAAATTAAATTTGGTACTGAAGTATCACTAAAAATATGTGATACATGCAGGATTGTAGTTCAGAGAGAAACATACTGTAAGTGTAAAAATTACTATAATAGAAGAGAATTAATCCTGGAAAACACATGTTCACATATACAGTATAAATATGGCCCAGAAATAGATTTCACGGTTTGGCGAATACTCACGGTGTTAATATAATAACGTGGCAGACCAGGCTTTGTCAAAACACACATTATTTCAGCGTAACGCTTTACTTTCTCTTCCGCAGGTGACGAAGGACCTGAAGCAGTACGATAACAAGATTATCGAGTGCACGTTCAAAAATAACTCCTGGGTTTTTATGAGGCAGAGAATAGACAAGAGCTTCCCCAATTCCTACGATACAGCCATGGGTGAGTGGCAGCACCACAGGAACAACACCCGCTGCATGTGTCAATGAGAAAATCCACACCTTCTGCCTTCCACGTACTCACACTAGCGGACAGTGTAGAGCTGTTAAATTATATAAATATTCAGCGTTCGGATATTAGATACACTTTTACTGTTTACACTCGTACTTCCCCTACTGGCCTAAAATCCAGTGTTCAGGATCATCATCATCATCATCATCATGGCTCTTTAACAGTACATACCGTAAGCAAGGATTCATTCCAACATCAGAATACCAAAGGAGGTCAAAGGTCAAAAGTTATCTTTTTTTTTTTTTTTAAATAAAGCTATAAATATAACATTTGTCTGTGCCACCGAATTTATTCATTAATTATTATTATTTATTTTTTTTTGTTAGCAGCATCTGGCGTGTTTCGACTCTCATTTTCACTCGGCTAGTGGTCCAGCCGTTAAAGCTGTAGACTTTAATGAATAAAATGTGTCCGTGTTTGACCAGGACTCAGGAAATGGCTTGTCGTCACATGTCTTTTTTTCCCCCTCTGTCTTTCTTTCTTTCTTTCTTTCTCTTTCTGTGTATAGCTGTGTGTAGCAGCATCCAGTTTCCCGTCACAAAGGAAAGCCTGCTGGAGTTCCTGGACCGCTGCACCCAAAGCCGAAAGCACCCTTCGGACCCGGATGCACAGCTTATGCCCCCTCCCCCTCCGAAAAGACCCAATCACGGCCTGCCGTAACCTTCCGCATCTTGTGGTTGTTCTAGTGTAGCAATTTTTTTTTTATATTATTCATTTCTGTATTTCGAAACCATGGCTCTTTCTACAAGAGACTTTCTTAGCTTTGTCCTTCTTACTCGAACATCCACCAGACGCTACATTTCTTTAAAATCCGATATTGTGTCGAGACCTTGTCTGGGTTTCGCGAACAAAGACACGGTCCTGTTTGAAAATATTTCAATAAATGTTACATTGACATTTGTTTACCTCTCATGGTATTTATTTATTTTTTCACGTAGTGGTTTATAGACGTGCCGTTTCCACTGTCGAGACTTTTTAAGCCTCTGGATGATTGTTTTGTGTGTTTATTTTTCATCCAGCCATCAAATTTATGCAAAGTGCTGTATAAATTATTTTACACAAAACAGGGCGCAAGGAATTATTATTATTTTTTATTTTTTGGTTGACGCTTGATTTTCAGATCAGAATCTTTCACTAATGATGTCAGATTTTTCGGGTACATCACAATAGGCCACTGATTTACTGTGAATATGTTGTGCTACCATCCTGAGAATTGTCTAATAAATTCTATAGATAACTGACATGTCCTTTTTTATTCCAGTGAGAGTCCTCATCATGGCATTGTCCTGCTCCTCTAAACATAGAAGCTATTAGTACAGTTCGAATGGACCAGATGGTTCTCCGATTTTAGAACTTCCTGTTGGCGTCACTGCAGAAATGTCAAATGAGGAAGCAGGCTGATGCGGCACACGGCAGGATTGAAATTAGAACGATCTCCAGGTGAAGTAACAGATAGTTCAGGGAAAATGTATAAAATAAAATAAGGGAGCGTGACGATCGTAGGCATCTGTGGGCGGTCAGAAATATAGATTTGACAGTAAAAGGAGTGAAATGAGGCACGACACGGATTGGAATGCTGAGGTGTCCTATATTTTTTTATATACGAGTGTGCTTTTCTAATTATATCACAACTGCAGTCAGTGTTTAATACATTAATAAACACAATGTACATTTAAACCGTTTAGAAATTTAAGGTGGAACATTTTTGGGAGAAATTCCAGCGTCTCTCTCTGTTTCTCTATTTCACTCTATTCTCAATTATCTCTCTCAAGAAACAGGGAAGTGGTGGCTCATGGTTAAGGTGCTGGACTGCCAACCCTAAGATTGTGGGTTTGATTCCCAGCTCCACCAAGCCACCACTGCTGGGCCCTTGAGCAAGGCCCGTAAAATTCAATTGCTCAGTTGTTTAAATGAGATAAATGTATGATAAACGCCAACCTTTTGACCAATCGGTGTCAAGAATGCAAGTAATCTGTGATGTGGGAAGTGTTGCCTGCTTTTTGGATATTTATTTACATTTACAGCATTTGGCAGACATGCTTATCCGGGTTGGTAATCCAACACCTTAACCATGAGCCACCCATTCCTTGGTTTAATTCCCAGCAAAATCAAATTACCATCTCTGGGCCCCTGTAGCTCTGGATAAGGGCCTCAGCCAAACACTGTAAATGTAAATATACACCTACATTTGGCAGATGCCCTTATCCAGAGGAGTCTATTTAATACAACTGAGCAATTTGGGTTAAAGGTGGGAATCGAACCCTGATCTTCCAATTAGCAGCCCAATACCTTAACCACTAGGCTACTATGATATATATTATATCATATATTAATATATAAATACAGTGTCCTGATATAAATATATAAATACATTGTCCTGATATAAATATATAAATACAGTGTCCTAATGATGGACTATTTTATTATTTATACCTAAAGCCCACTTTGTGTTTCTGTCTAAAGAAATTGACATTGATTAAAGTAAACATCTGAACACTAAGTGAAAACCACTCATGGGTGCTTGATGAGAAATATTGCTACAGCGAATGACTAATACAGCAATAGAAAGTTGAACGATTTCTACTGGGTGTCTATTAAGTTTCCATACATAGAAAAAATGAACATTTTTTGATAAAAAAAACACTTTCCCATCTTAAGGAAGTATCACCAACACTATAACAAGCTGAACTCCAGCTGTGCTCATACATTTTCTTTAGCAGTGGAGAACATGCATTGAGATGTGTTTTCGGAACGATGGTAGTCATTACATTTATAGCATTTGGTGGACGCCCTTATCCAGAGTGACTTACATTTATACAACTGAGCAATTTGGGGGTTAAAGGCCTTGCTCAGGGACCCAACAGTGGTAATTTGGTGAAGCTGGGAATCGAACCCACAATCTTCAGGTTGGTAGTCCAACACCTTAACCATGAGCCACCACTTCCCCAATGGTAGTCGTTAGATAAATAAAAATAGTTTTCATTAAAAATATGGAAACTAATGGGACACCCTGTACTTCTGTACATGGAGAAGTGGTAGTGCAGTGGTTAAGGTGTTGGACCGCTAATTGGAAGATCAGGGTTTAATTCCCAGCACCACTGGTGGGCCCCTGAGCAAGGCCAATAGCCCTCAATTGCTCAGTTGTATAAAAGCGTTAAATGTAAGTCGCCTTGATCAGGGCTAATATTATGTATAATATACTTGATGTTATATTAATGTAAATCCAAAAAAAAAAAAAAAAAAAAAAAACTCGACAAATTACAAATCTGCACTAATTAAGAAATATCGCAGGTGGAATTCCGCAGCTATTCTATGCGCCAGAAAAGACTGTGTGGGTTGTATGTGTGCAGTAAGAGTGGGTTCTTCGAGTTCTTGCAGGAGATTGGAAAAACGTAAAAACGACTTGTGCTCTGAATAAAAATCACCACCGAGTGACAATCTGTCTTTAAGTCCAGTGTTTCAAGTCTGGCTGTTATTACACGACTGCCAAGTCCTTGGTGACGAATCGAAATCCTCCCACACCGTTTCTACGGTAGGGAGCAACCACAGATAGAATCTACTGCGATGTGATGATAGAAAATGAGTAGGTTGTTGATGGATTTTTGCTAAACAAAAAGCTCAACAAGGTGTGTTTGTGTTTACCATCAGTATATTTTGTCTTCGTTGCTATTGGAAGCATTAATCCACCACCCCTCCCCCCTCCCCCTTTATTGTTCAGGGGGTTGCAATTCATTGCAAGACAAAACAACACCGGATTGTTTTGTCTGTATAAAAAGTGCATTTTATTGATGAAAAACCTTTGCTTTCTTTTCTTTACACACACACACACACACACACACATTAGCACTTAAAAGAGACTTGGTTCTTATTAAAACACTCGCACCGTCTCAAAATGTCACCAATCCAGGTATATATATTTTCTGTTTCATCTTCCTCCATGCAGATATTCATACACGTCAGGAAGCGCTCCTACAGAGCTACTGGGATGACCAGACAGATGGACAGCACGCATGTGTGTGTGTGTGTGTGTGTGTGTGTGTGACAGAGGCAAATGGAGATTAGAGGCATCATTTCAGGGTTGGTCATTTTTAGTAACAGCGTTAAGTGTGTATCATCCACTGCTGACAGGTGTGTTTATGTTCATCAGTTGTCCGAAACGAATCGATTTTGATTCGATTCATTGTTAGGTGGATCGAATCACTGTTCTCTAAATTCTAAATTAAGTTCTTCTTTTAAGGGATAGACTGATAAGGGAAACGTTTGATTATCGCTGTTATAGAGTAAGCAATAAAATAAAGTAACTACGTCGCAACTTGGGAGGAAAATTAATGCGACCATTAGAAAGGCCATTTTTTTAAATCAACGTATAATCAGTCCCGCTTGGCTGGTTGTTAGAGTGAAAGATTAAAGTTTCAGTAAAAGATTTATACTAAATTGACTTTTACATCATTTAGCAGAAGCCCTTATCCAGAGCGAAGTACAAAAGTGCTTTGAGTCTCATCATTGAACTGTACAACCGACAAAAACGGTCGAAAAGAGGAGCATAGCTTATTTTTTTCTTTTTTTAGACTTTAAATGTCAAGTGGTAGATATTTAAAACAGACTCCGGTCTTCAATCATCTCTTTACATTTACAGCATTTGGCAGACGCCCTTATTCGGAGCGATTTACATTTATACAACTGAGCAATCGAGGGTTAAGGGCCTCGCTCAAGGGCCCGCAGTAGTGTCGGGGAAGTGGTGGCTCATGGTTAAGGTGTTGAATTACCAACCTGAAGGTTGTGGATTCGATTCGCAGCTCCACCAAGCCACCACTGTTGGACCCCTGAGCAAGGCCCTTAACCCCCAATTGCTCAGTTGTATAACAAGGAATATTGTAAGTCGCTCTGGATAAGGACATCTGCCAAATGCTGTAAATGTAAATGTCTTGGTGGTGCTGGGAATCGAACCTTGGTCTCGACTAAGCCACCACTTCCTATCTCCTAGAGACATTTAAGGCGATGGTGGGACCAGTTGTGCTAAATCCTTCTACTCATCAGGAAATATATAATCCAAGATCCCGTTTATTATGGTATGTTATGCCTAAACAATCGAAATGAATGTAATCCAGACGATGTGGCTGTGTATCGCTTGATGCATATATTTTTTTTATAGTAAAATAAATTTGAACAAGGTTTAAGGGTAAAAATCTGATTCCTGCCCCCCGAAAGCATTCAGTTAAAGCCTACTTTCAGCCTGCAGGAAGCTCAGAGTGGTAGAAGAGCAGAGCAGGGCAATAAATTCGTTCTTACTAATTAACCTGCAGTTGAATGCAGCTCTGTGAATAACAGCAATGATCAATAACTTTAATATTAAATATTACAACAAAAGTAATAGTAATTCAGAGGGTCAACACAATAAAAATGTATACATGAACTGTACTGTTTTTAATAATTGAGTTTTTTAAGTTATAATTTTGAACATTTTACTTTAATAAACTGACAGAACAGTGATAAAATAATGGAGAAAGAGAGAAAAAAAAAAGGATTGGGGCCGGAAAGGACCCAAGAGCACATGTAGGTGCAGACGCCGTGGTGCAGTTGGCTCAATCGACAATTCGAATGTGATGTGAAGGTAAACGGTGATATTTCTGTAAAAAGTTTACACTTTTATCTATTTTTGCACTTTTATTTAAATCATTTGTTCTTAAAAAATTATTATTTTTATTCTAAAGTATATTTAACCACAAATCCTGTGTTCTGCTGTAGAGCTTGAAGTGGATCGGTGGTGCCTCAGGAACTGTTTTTCTCCAACGTCCCTGAATTTGTGTCCCTATTTGTTTTCTTTAGTTTCTGGGGTTCCTAATGTGATGGTGGTATGTGGATTTGGTAAGTTCTTGTGTATGTGACTGAAGCTCATCCCTCCCAGGTTCAGCTTTGGATCCATTACGACTCAGGAACAAGGAAACTTACTAAATAGAGAAGGAAAAGGAATAGAGTGATACCGTATATCTGTATGAATGTTAAAGAGAGTTAAGCTTTAGAACCTGTTGCCAATTTTTTTGTTTTTAAACAACAAAAGAAATTTATGACGAACATACCATGGCAAGTTTGTACAGATTCATAATCACATATCAGCTCAGTCATTCACCTTCTCTACTTTATGACTCAATGGCTTAAAAATCTCATTTTATTCCCATTATATCCACGAAGCAGTGCTTTGGAAATGTCCTGTCCTCAATCACAGATTCCTTAATCAGCTTAATGTTAAGATTTCTGTAACTCTCATTAACCAGGCACATAAATATCATTACCGAGGCAGCGATTTATTATTATTCCCGCCACCAGGAACATTTATAGCATGTAATATTTCTTTTCTTTTTTTTTTATTAGAGCTGCAAAAGCAGAACTTAAATTTTCCCACATAATAAAATATTATCAGCTACAGACTTGGATGTAATGTACAGCCTGGGATGTGAAGTGGTAGCTTGGTGGTTAATGTGCTCGACCAACTTACCACTGTTGGGCCCCTAAGTGAGGCCCTTAACCCCTAATGAATTAATACCCCAGGTGTATAAATAAGAGAAATGTAAGTATAATTGGTGTCTACTGAATACCAGAAATATAAACGTATTGTGATGTAAAACTCGAGCACTTTTTTTTTATAGTTTTCTAATATTTATCGTAAAATATCTGTTTGCTGTAATTTCGGTTCTTCTTCAGCAGCGTTTATTAGCGCTCAGTGATTCAGAGCACACACACGTGTATGACAATGTTGTGATCAAGCCCAGGAGCGTAATCATCTACATGCGAATGTGATTAGGTCTTGATTACAGCGAGTTGATGCCCCTGCGGAGCCTTGAGAAAGGGCGGGTGGTAAAATAACCCTGGCGTTTTTGGAAAGAAAGACAATCGAGGATGTATAAAGATGATGTAATAATATAAAACAAAAAAACAAGCGTCATGCAAACAGGTCTTTCTTGATCTTTGCGGTGGATTCCGTGCCTGTTCTGTAAACACTGGACAAGCACTAGTGCATCACATGGTACCTTTACTGGCATTCGGGGGATGCTGAAGGTTAGGGACCTTACTCAAAGGCCCAGCAGTGACAGATTGGGATTGGGTCAGTGTTGGGATTTAAACTTACAACCTTTTTGTGCCATCACAGTCCACCTACAGACATGAAACTGGTCTGTAGACGAGAAACCAGACAACCAATTTACCCCAAATAGACACCGACCCAACCATACGATTTTTAATAGTATTTTGCGATTGCTGTTTGTTAAGACTGTACAAAAACGACCCGTATATCACACTTTAGGATCTTATTTGTTACATTGTCAATACACTGCATGACGGTCAAAACACGCCAAAACCGATACACACAAGAAGAGTTTTATGTCATCAATCGGTAACTGGATCAGTAACCCGTGTTATCTCGCTAAACGGTTGAAAAACAGCGTTAATTGTGTTCATTTTGCTCATTACATGCTTCAATAAGTTTCTCTTCATGCTGTTCTGCATGCTGTTCTGTCCACCTTTCCACGTTTTCCCGAAATTGTTTGTAGTTGTCATTCTGATTGCGTCATCATATTTGGAGCTTCTATCAGTTCTTGGTTTGATGGTCGTCATAGGAGAAGTCACATTGCAGGAAAGTGTCTGAAAGTGGCGGAAAAAGACAACAGATCAGATTTTAGCGTAGGGTTATAGGAATCTTTAAATAGGTCAAACTTTGTCTCAGACGATCAGGATCTCTGGAATAAATGAGGGAGCTATGATGTTGACTGTACTGTCTACACTCTTCTACATACCTGAGCTCATCCCTTCATACGATTGGCTAGAGTTGATGCGATTGATGGAAGAGAAACAGCATTCACAGACTCCTAATTAGTTTATACTGTTTGGTATAAACATCTGGATTGAAATTTTTGACCTCCCAAACAATTTTTTTTCGGTTGCTTTTGTTTTCATTTGGCCAAAAAAAGTGAATCTTTTATCCGGAGTGACTTAAGGAAGTCTAAATTAGTGACTAAATCTCTGATACTGTTTTAGGTATCAGAAATACCTTTAATCCAAAAGCCCTGGCATGTCATATAGAGGAAAAAAGCACACAAATAAGACAAATGGTTGTTTTTCATTTAGAAACTTCAGGAAGTGCTTGGTCTTCAGATGTTATTTGAACCTGGACAGTAACTCAGCTGTCTGGATGTTTATTTCACCACCCAGGTGCCAGAACAGAGAAGAGTTACTGTATCTTCCCTGCACCAGAAGGGACTGTGGTATCGGTCCAGCAGTGGGCCACTTGGGAGCTATCTTTTTTTTTTATTTATTAGGAAAGACACGTCCTAAATTTTACCTGTTTAAAGTTTGTGGAAAGCAAGTTTAGTCCTGTTCACATTTATTTCCTCACTTTTAATCAGAAAAACAAACTTTATTACTGAGAAACCTGTGGATTTTACTGTGTAAAAAGGAAACAAGAATATTAACAAAAGTTAAATGGTTGAACTTATCCAAGCCGGTTAAAATCCAACACTAGATCAGATTCGCAAATTGGCAACCGATTGTTGGTGTTTTTATGTTCTTGTTTGATGTTGTTCTTGTTTCATGTTTATTGTTTCATGTCTAGGCTAGACATGCTAGCTATTGCTAGCAATCGGTAACCTAGTAACTAAACAAGGCAGACATAATGGAGCGGAATCAGACGATTAGTCAATTAGGTTTAATGTTTGCTACGTCAAAATTTGTTCGGCAAACACGTTTCCATGTATCTTTTTTCATATATTCATCATTTTTTTTTACACAAGCCAAAAACCTCCTCGAACGAGTGTAATTTTTTTTGCGAATTTGTCATTTGTCATCTCTAGTTTCTGATACAATACTTTAAACTTAGCGATAACGTAGCTAAGCCTAAAAGCAAAAAAGACAAAAAAATGTGATCATATTCATTCACATATTAGAAACTAACACATTGCAGCTAAAAACAGTTGTTTTTGCTCTGAACATTTTTTAGTAGCTGTGTGGATGAATCAAGCGATGGCCTCCCGAGTCCTACATTAGCACACAGGTTCCCCACTGCTTTAATGTGATGGTAATGGAGCATGATGGCTTTGCCCCACATGCCCCCTGTTTATCTGGCAGGAACTGCTCCGATGCTTGACTGACCGAGACGTTTCTCTTGAGATGCCACAGTGTGAGGTGATATAAATTTATGCATGTGTCTAATTTGTTTCTATTTTATTCTTTCTGTCTCACACACACACACACACACACACATATGACAAACACATATGGATTCTAGGCACATCTACAGGATGCTTCAAAAGCCGGAGTCGTCTAGTAATAATTGCATTTCAATAGTTGTGATGTAATTACAGAATTGGAATTTTATTATTAACATAAATAATGTGTGACCCAGCACATTAGACAGGTGTCTCATGGCTACCACAGCCAAATGAAAGACTTTACACTGATTAACCACTTTTATAGGAACGTCTGGACATCCATGTTTTACTCATCCAATCACATATCAGCAGTAAAACAGCTCATTGGGGAAGAATTTCACAATGATATCACAACCTTCAATATCTCACCGATCCCAGAGATTTCTCTCTCGACACTGCTGCCCGATCGGATGATTCGATAATCGGGTTGATAATGGTTGTACAGGTGTTCCTAATAAAGTGGTCAGGACATTGTATTCTTTTCTATATAAAGAATAAATATTTGTTAGATGCAAGATAAAAAAAGGTGGCAAGAAAATTCCGCCAACTGTAAAGCTGAAAATAAAAATGGCTTCTGGTATCTTTTTTTTATAGTCTAACATATAGTCGAAACTAGGGAAGAGATTTGAGAAATAAGCAGAAGAAGAAATAGCAGGGAAAGTGAATAAAACATCACAGTATGTCCCTCTGCGTCATCTTATATTCCTTTCATGTCTGCTCTGGGAATTAGTTAGCGGTGGTTGTCAATCCTTACGCATATATTGATTTGTTTCTCTCTTTCTACCTGCTCAGGATGGACTTTAGCTCCTGGGGGTGGGGGGGGGTGTTTGGGTGGGGCTATAGTCACATGGCAAGGTAGAAAAATGAAGAGGTGTTTAAGGAGAGAAATAAAAAATTTCAAAAAATCAGATCGAAGGTAACAATATTTTGAGGACATTTTGTTATTACTGGTGGTTTTCTATCTGAGCTTTATCGTATACGATGTGTGTTTGTGTGTGTGTGTGTGTGTGTGCGTGTGTTAGTGACGGTTGCCATTGCTAATTAAATATCCTAAGTCAGGAAAAACATGGTTGTTTTCCACTTTTTGCATTTTAATAGAGCTTTTCTTCTGCTGTCTCATCGCCAACTATTTCATGACAGCTACCAATTTAGAAGGTCAAAGGTCTAATGCGTTCTTCGTGAGGCAATCACAACTCATCGACCTGCTTCCTGTGCGACGCCGAAAGAATACAAAACGCTCTGGTAGACGTTACATTTACAGCGTTTGCCCAACAGCCTTATCCAGATCGACTAGACTAGACATTTAATACATTTATTAAATAAGGTCCAACAGTAGTGCTGGGAATTGAAGCCCTGACCTTCTGATGTGAAATTGTTTATAAGTTAACCATTTTAACCGATAAACTTTGGAGAAGTTTAGTGTCACTAGACGCACTTAGGAACGTGTTTAGGAATTACCGCTGCGGTTGTTTATTCCATGCTTATAAGCCCCTCATACATTTTTATACACACTTTTTGCAAACCATAACATAAGGAATAAAACACGGGTCAATGGTTGTAACTCCAAATACAAACCCATAGTTTGTTTGTCCTACAGAGAAAAATAAAATCAGTAAAAAATAGGCAGTAGTGAGGAATTTATGGAAAATTTCGTCCATGTAAAATGCAGCTGCTGTGCAATTCAGTATATACCGTGTACAATGTGTGGTTTATGTATGTACAGGTTCCGGTACGCATATAAACATAAATGTTATTCTATTGTACAGCAGGGGTTTTTAACCTGTTAGGGCACAGGTGTCAAACTCAATTTCTGAATGGGCCACTGCCCCGCGGAGTTTAGCTCTAACCCTAATTACTGTATTTGCACCTGATCCAGCTAATCATGTCTTTTAGGGTTGTTTTAAAAAAAAAATCCATATTTTGTGATTTGGAATAAGGTTGAGACTAAACTCGGCATGGCTTTGGCCCTGTAGGAAGTGAGTTTGACTCCCCTTTTTTAGGACAGGTGTTTGTTTGGCTTTCGTTTGCACGTTGGCTCAAACAAAACTTTCCTCGCATGTGAAAAACTCGAACCCGGACGGAAATTTTGGCAGTGTGTAAATGTGATTGGCACAACATGATGAAACGTGTGAAAGTACGAATAGAAACTTTAGACTCAGTGTGGAGAAGTGATGGCTCAGTGTTGGACTGCTAACTCAAAGATTACGGGTTTGATTCCCACCACCACCCAGCTACCGCCGCTGGGCACCTGAGCAACCCCCAATTGCTTAGTTGTATAATAAATGAGCTAAAAGTAAGTCGTGCTCGATAAGGGCGTCTGCCAAATGCCAAAAATGTTCTGCAAATGTTAAGTTCTAACTCTTACAGTTTTAATCTGCTGATTTTATCTGCAAAATGTCTGAAACGCTTGACACGGGTGGATTTAACAAAACTTGAATGAAAGAAATGAAAGAAAATAACATATAAATCCCCATTTTGTGGGAAGAGGGACAGAATCTTGCGGGAACTGGACTGAAAAATCCGTCTCTGCACCATCTCTGATTTAACGGCTGGCTAATAGGTAGCTGCGGGACTAATTAGATTGCCTCTAGTGGACGCTCTAAGAATTTTCAGCTGGTACTTATTATAACTTGAGTGTACAGCTTTGGATTAACAGGCTCTCAAGTCCCCTTAACAGGTGTCGGCGCCCCATAGGTTGTAGAGAGACTTTACTATGGAACGTGTAGTAGAATTTCCTGTGGTAAATACTGTAGTGTTTTTGAATCTTACTAGAATAAATTTTTTGAGTGATTCTACTACACTTGTTCTAGTAACTTCATTATAGTCAAATAAACAAATGACTACATTCATTCATTCATTCATTCTCTATACCTGCTTATTCCCTAGTTCAGGGTCACAGGGATTTGCTGGAGTCTATCCCAGCCGTCTCTGAAAGGGCAAAAAGCAGGAGAGGGACACCCTGGACAGGTCACCAGTCCATCACAGGGCAACACTCATTTGAATGGGCAATTTAGAATCATCAGTGTTTTTTGGATTGTAGAAGAACACACACACAAGGTGAACATGCGAATTCCACACAGAAATTACCCTGCCTGGGAATCGACCCTGGGACCTTATTGCTGTGGGGCATCAGTTATAACCACTAAGCCACCATGCTGTCCCAGCTACATTAATTAACATAGATGTAGAATATGTATGAGTATGTAGAGACCTTTTACATCACAAATCAGAGTAAAACAGCAGAATAATCCAGAAAAATCCAGTTTATTCCAGTTCTTTCTATACTTTAGCATAAACATTAGCCAAGTCTAAATACTAAAACCTACTCAATACTTCAATAAATACTATAATATGATAGTGTTTATTACAGTTTCTACAGCATTTAATACAGTTTATCAATTCCTTACAGTTAATACTATACTACAGAGGGGGTAAATACTCTAAAATACTACACTATACTACAATTTACTGAAGTAAATAATACAATATACTATGCAATATTTTTATCTTGGGTGTTTTTACATGTTGTCTGTATGGGTTTCCTGTGGTTTCTTCTGTATTCTGGTGAATTAGTGATACTAAATTTACCCCAGGGTGTAAATGAGTGTGTGAACGTATATGGTTACCTAGAATGCGTTTCTTGTTGCACTCTGTGTGTGTCTGAGCGTTATAAATGACGAGTTTTCTTAAGTACCGTCTTTGTGTGTTACTAAAGTTTTTGACAGTCTTCTAAAATCGAGTCTTTAAGCTGACGGTGTTGAAAAATTGCCCTTATTCGTCTTTCTGTTTTTAAAGAAAAGAGTAATAAAGCTTTAAACTTGCATTCAACCACCGGAAAAAAATGGCACAACTGCCAAAGAAGCGAGTGAACCAACCGTCCAAAGTGTGTAGACATTGAGAACACACTCGCGTCTCAGTCCTCCTCCTCATGAGTGCATGACCAGGCATCTGATGTGTGAATCACGGACACGTCACTCCCATTTTTGATCTGATCTCAGAAACTGACACATATCTCTGTCCCTCATGCTTTGTCCTCCGGCATGGACATGAAACGTCTTTTATGTGGATCTCAGTCTGGATTAGATTTCTCTCTCTCTCTCCTCTGACTTTTTATTTTACAACATTATTTTAAACACTGAAAAGAATTTGCCTGTATGTGATTGGCTACACTCGTCCGTTATTATTCCTCCACTCTTTATTCTAAACCTCTCTTTCTTTTGCCTAATCCTGTTTTTGCTTTGTCGTTTTTCTTTTGTCACACTTATCTTCTCTCCTTTTTTTTCTTTAGCATCCTTCTTTTTTTGCATCATTTCGTCCTTCTCTTTTTTATTCCTATATATATATATATATATATATATATATATATATATATATTATATATATATATATATATATATTTTTTTTTTTTTTTTTTTTTTTTTTATTATTATTATTTTTTTATTATTTTTTTATTATTTTTTTTTGTTGTTTTACTCTTCTCTTCTTTTGTATTGTCTTGTTGTCTTGTCTTGTTCTGTCTTCGCTTCCCCTTACTTTTGCTTCTCTTTTCCTCCTTTTCTTTCCTTCTGTCATTCTCTTTACATTTCTGTCCTGTCCTTTTCCCCATCTTGTCTCCTTTTGTCTTCCCTTCCCTTCCCTTCCTCCCTTCCCTTCTATCCTCTCCTCCTTTATTCCCGTCCCTTATATTCTCTTCTCTTCTTTTCCCTTCCATTCCTTTCCTTTTATTTCCTCCTCTGTCTTTTACTTTTTTTTTTTATAAACTGGATCTTACTAACATGCTTATCCCTTCATCATTTTTCCTTCCATCTCTGTTGCATTATTTGTTTCATGCTTCTTGTTTGATCCTCTTTTTTATTATTTAATTTCTTTTTTTAATCTGTCTCCTTTTATTATTTTTCTTCTACTTATGATATCTTTCATCTTTTTCCCTTTACTTTTTTATTCCTCACATCATCTCTTCTTTTCTATTCTCTTTTTTTCCCTCTTCTTTTTTTCCTCTTCTCTATCCTCCCCCCACTGTTCCTTCATGCATCCACTTTCTTCTCCTTGTTTTAAAAAGAACTCCAACATGCTCATCCCTTCACAGTTTTTTCCTTTCATCTCTATGGTATATTTTCTTTGTTCCCTGCTTCTTGTTTGTTTTTCTTCTTTGTCTTTTAATTTATATCTTTTTTCACCCCCCCTCATCCCTTTTGCTTACAATTTCCTTTTTTGCCGAGCCTCAAACAGCGTTCCAATTGAAATCAAACTCCCTTCTTCTCTTTCCGTCCTGTCTCTATTAAACACCCGCGAATCAGGTCTTCGTCTGGTCTTTTTTGAAGTAATGATATGTTTTTCCCCAAAAGAAATCAAATTTTACCGTCACATTGGAAAACATGGGCTGGAGGTGCGTGTCAGCTTTTTAAAGCAGCTTCGCATGCAGACTCAATTATGAACACAATTACACGGTATTCAGATCCTGCCCTGGGGGGGGGGGGGCTAATTTCTCCAGCCGGGTTTGTCGGGGTGAAGAGGATGATTATGTTGGTGATGGACTGAAAGAGTCTTTATTTGGTCCATTGTAAGGTTCTAAATTGTGTATCTCAAAATGCACCCCCCTCCCAATCTTCCTGCCGCTTGTTTGCAATAAGGCTTGCGACCCTGAATTAGCCACTTGAAACACAACGCTACGGTCCGGTTCCACGAGCGACATATTATAGAACAAACGTTACTTCATGGAGGAACGTTTTATATTGGAAAGACCGCCTGAGTGACCCTCGGGGCATGGTGAAGCTTGCTTGGAACCCAACCCATGATAAAAGACGATGAAAGAAATAACAGTGTTCATGCTTTTTTTTAGGCACCAGAGGGACTGACTTTGGAGGATTTTAGCCGAAGGACAATCAGTGTAGAGAGAGAAAGTTAGTGCTCTGTCTATCATTTTTTAAGGTTCTTGTTTTATGTTGTTTCTGGTATTGTTTTGTTTTGTTAACTTAGCGTCTAGGTTAGCCAGCTAAGCTAGCTTCTGTCATGTTTTGGCTTTGTTTACTTCCTGTTTTGTCCTCTTGTCTTCCTGTCATGTAATTTCCCTTGTCTCAGGTGGGTCTTGTTTAATTCATGAGTTCTTTGTGTATTTATAGCCCCTCTGTCTGTCTAGTGTTTGTGGATAATTGTTCTCTGTATCACTGTGGTGAGTTTATGGTCCTGCTATGGTCCTGCTATGTTCCTGCTATGTTCCTGCTCTAGTGTTTTGTATATAGTCATGCTGTAAATAAACTGCACTTGGGTTCTCAATCTGTCTCGCCTCAGTGGACTTGTGTTACACATTTAGTTATACACTTCAGAGATTTTGATTAGCCACCAGAAAAAAGGCTTTCTCAACATAAGCCTTTAGGTCCAGCCAGATTTTTCTATATTTTCTATGCATTAGCTCTAAGCAGTGACAGCTTGGTTGTGCTGGGAATTGAACCCACAATCTTTCTATCAGCAGTCCAACACCTTAACCATGGAGCATACCACATTTTTACACATAGCATTTTATACAGGAGACACCCAAAGATTTAAAATGGGGACTGCTTGATCTATGGCCCAATGCTCTACCACAGTCCTGTACCCGTCCTCTTGATCTTTCTCTCGTTACTTCAGACACTTTGGTCTCAACAAGGAGTGAAGTGTCAAGACTACGGTTCCATTAACTGTTCCGAAACATCTCTAAGATACTTTTTAGGAAGATAAAAATATATGCAAATCAAGCCGGACGATGAATTAAAAAACCCACTTAATTCTCCAGTCTTGGCCCACATACTGTTGTTGGAATTGTAAATCTGACTGCCAGAATTGCCAGAATAGAGTCATAATACACAGGTAAAGATATGGGGTGACTCTTGACTTGAAATTGCAATAACATGCTAGCAGATGTCAAAAGCTGGTAATATTTTTATTCTATTTGATTGACAGTAATTTGACTGTAGCCTGTAAGTCGTCAGTCAGGATTGTCTTTCTTTCTCACTTCTTACTCCTTCAGAATCTTCTAATGTTAATGGTACGATGACTAAGCAGGAGCTTTGACGTCTCAGTTTCATAGTCCCCCAAAAAATCAGGATTCTGTCGGTAAGGAGTTTGGCAGAAATGTTAATGCAGTGTGTAACCTCTTGTCATCGATTTACTGCAAAGTGTGAAATCAGCAACAATTGAATGTTAACTAAATTACCGTGATAGCTAGACAATCGATTTTGCTTACTGCTTTTAGACCTGCTGTAGGTGCGCAGGAATAAAAAACGTAAAATGTATCTTTCATATTACACATTTTTTAGCTTCCGATCTCAAAACGGAACCAAAGTTTCACAACACAAACAATCGAGAGTGCTAACGAGTCGCAAGTGAGGCGGTCTGATTTATTAAAAACAAATGAAATGAATAGAAACCCATTGTTATTCACAAGAGGTTATTGACACGCTACAATTCAGTCCCGCTATGAAATGGTGTATTGATCCACAGTAAATTGAAACCATTTTTCACACATATGAACAAAATGTCGTTGTCGGCTTTGGACCAAACCTAAAGTTAATGCTGATATGGCGATAAGACTGTAAGTCTGTGTAATGTAGACCATCTAATGGGGTACACTCTGTCCTCTAAAGTGTGTAGAGAATTAAAATGAGTTTTTACCACATTAGGGGTTTAGTGCCCTGTATAGGACCTTGTAGCTATTGATCTGCCGAGGTGAAGACTGTTATGAGATATTAGCCAGTAGTGTGTTATAGCAGAATAATCCGATCTCTGGGTTATTACATTTACATTAAAGTGAATTCATACAACTGAGCAATAAGGGGTGAAGGGTCTTACTCAGGGGCCCAACAGTGGTGGCTTGGTGGTGCTGGGAATCAAACCCCGGTCTTTCTGGTATCAGTATTCAACACCTTAACCACTACGCCACCACTTATTATATGTGGTTGCTGTAATGCTGTAGGACTTCTTAGTGTAAATCATATAAATGCAGATAAATAAAAATATATATCAAAGCGCACTACAGAGTCCATACACTACAGCCTGCTACAACATTTTGATCGAATTAGACGCTTCCAGGTTGGGATAAATACAGCATACAGTGCAGGGCGAATAAACAGGCAAACGTCGGTACACAGAAATAGCAACACGGGAAATTATGCGCTCAGTAATGCTAGGCTAGGTTAAACAAACTTTGTCCGAAAAACATCTCACTTAAGTATGTACTACATTTAAGCAAGTACATACTTCCCGAACAGTATGTTCTGTATAGTATGGTTATAAGTAGTATGAATGAAATTTGGATGTATCAACATCCACCATGTTGATATTGATGATGTTAAACGAGTGCAATTTTAACTACAAGGAACAATGTTTCCCCTTTAAGCACTTAGAGCTATTTAAAGCACTTGAAAAATGCCGCATCGTCATTTTCCACCACTTCCTCAGATGATGTGCCGTCTCTCGCGGTGGGATAGTAAAGTGTATCGTATGTGTGCATCATATGTGCACTTTAAAATCCGGGGTTAGTAGGTCATCCAGGAACTTTTTAAATACTCTATTCCACATGCTAAAGATTTAGAAATACTATTCGCTTTGCATACTTGGCATACTATATAGTAGGGAAGTAGGCGTTTTTAAACGCGGCCCAAGAGTTTGGAATTTTGTAAAATATTTTGAAAAATGAATTTAAAATATATTTTTTACTAATATCTGTATTTTAATAATAAATGTCTAAAGATTTAAAACTAAAATTATTTCAGTTACTTAGGCAGTCCTATAATTTGTTAGATTCCTCATCAACAAAACTCCACATTTATCATAACCTTTCTATGGTGATGAGCAGGTTCACGTTAACTAGCAAGAAAATTCAAATTGACAGCAAACCGGTTGGGGAAAAAAGAAAAGATAATTCAGTGCTTATAACCAGATAATAACAATCGACTAATCTAGCATTAAGAGGCAAAAGAAATACAATTAAAATCATAATAAAATGTCCACAATAATACTGGCAGTGTAATTTTCCTGTCATATAGAAAAAGATTTCAATGTCGGCTTATAGCCAGTGAAAGCATCAACACTGCCTGAGACGCTTTTTGCAATATTATTTCGCCATTGTGTAAAAGTTCACTTTTCCAGACATTTCAGCATCTGTTACAATGGCAGTTGGGTAAATTCAGCTCAACAGTTAGACGTCCAGTTTTAAGACTTTTTATTCCTAAAAGTTTTGCATATAAATTCCTCGATATTTTGTGTCTAATCAAAGTGTTGATTTTTTACTACATATTAATAATGACATCATCAATAGGTACCTAGAAACCTAATAGGTCACCATCATACAGCTGTTGGCTTCTGGTAGAAATCTGCAAGTTCTTGTATGGAGAAAAAGGTAAAGATGTCCACCATGTATACACTAAAATTCCTAAATTTATTACTATATAAAATATATATACAATTTTCCCCATAACTAAGATGCAAAACATTTTAATTTATATAGAATTTAATTAATTAAACATTCGTATATTTTCTCTGATAAGTGTCAGTGGTTTCTACTTGTCCAGTCGCAGTTTAAGATCAGCTGATGTAAACGGTTCTTTTAATGCTCTGCTCTTATCTCTGTGCAGCTGTGGCAAGACGATGCGAATAGAGGACAAAACACCAACAAGGGAGTGAAAAACAGCTGTATTTTGGTAACACCTTTTTATCTTACAGCTGTATTTTCTGTCCCAACATAAATTAGTAGCTAAATACAGACTAGCTTTCTACTGTGAACGCCTGATCATCACATTCCTGTGTTTAGTGTTAAATATTCTGTCTTTCCAAACCCAAACGTTACCATTGTTCAGCATTGTTTTTACATATTTCGATGCCGATATCAAATTTAAAGCAAAATCAATTCTTCCGCATAAAGTAGCTGTGTTTTTATTTGCTCACAAATCTGGGAACATCTAAAGAAAGACAAAGAAAAGGAAGGAAAAACATGCATAAAGATTTTTTTTTTTCCGGAAATGGATAATCGGTGTTAATGTGTTGGAATGCAGCCACAGATGCTTTTAAAAAGAACATGGTCCTGTTATGGTCTGAACCTCTGCGCTTTTGTACCTTGAAAGGGTCCATTTTACACTCGGCTACCAATTTAGTGAATGTTTTTTTTTAATAGTCTAAACCTATATGATTTTTTTTTTATTTGATACCTCGTTCCATACACCGCTGGGCCCTCATGTTCTCGTCCAGCCACTCAGACAGCTGGCGCTCTTCCTGAATACTAAGCAGCTTTTTACAGTCGGGCTTGCCAGAGCAGTAAGCACCTCGTGAAGTTGCCTGTGGAGAACGATAAGATAATGAGACGTTCGTTCTCACGCTCCGTCGAAGAGAATCGTTCCAGTCTCACGCCGCTTGGCAGGCGGACATCTTGGAAAAGCGATGGAAGGGTGTCAACTATTCATCTGCAGCAGCCCGGTTGCTATGACTGCAGAACATGCAGAGTGCTAACGTTCTTACCCACCGAGTGGGTGTTTGTGTGCTTCTGTGTGGCTCAAAAAAGAACGATTGGTTTGGAAGGTATCGAGATTTTCACAATAACGATTCTCCGGGTCGTGTGTTTGTGTGTACTGTAGATTTGATTGAATTTCTGGTTAATGGAGCATTTTAAAGCCTGGTCATGTTCAGCGTCAGGTTAGGGGTGTGTGCGTGTGGAATGTTGCATCTTCTACATTTAATACATTTAACCCACAAATTCAGATACGCCATGTGCTCACTGTGTTTGATTACACGCTATAATAAAAAGCCTCGTCTTATAGTAATCATCATCATCTATAGGTAGGAAGAGAAGCGCACCCAGGAGGATTTCGTGTTGTTTGGTTGCCATGCCAACACTATGCCTCGGTGCTACCAGAGACAAGATACAGAGATGTAAAGAAGACGTGCCTACAGCCAGAGAGCAGTAAAAGCATATAGGTGAAACACCTGTAAGTCACCGTGTCCACCGGGACAGGAAGTGTTCCAGCTCTGTAGCACGGCAAAACAAACACATGCTTCGGTTTATACTTCAATATATTGCGCCTTTCATTAGATTTTTCTGCAGCTTTTCTTTAAATAATGCAATGATAAATCACTTACATACGTGACCCAGTGAAAGATATTTATTTTATTTAGATCATTTATTCTATTTTATATTATTTACAAGAAAAAAAATAATCTACAAGGGAGGACCTTTAAAAAAGAGTACGTCTTATTCAATATATCTTCAGTATAACAGGGCAGCAGCGGCTCAACCTTCTAAGCTGGGATATAGGAAGAAACTAATTTCACTCATTTCATTTTGCTGTTTTTTTTTGACAATATAAAGAAGTGGGAAGTGGTGGGTCATGGTTAAGGTGTTGGATTACCAACTCGAAGGTTTGTGGGTTCGATTCCCAGCTCCGGCAAGCCACCACTGTTGGACCCCTGAGCAAGGCTCTTAACCCCCAATTGCTCAGTTTGTATAACAAGGAATATTGTAAGTCGCTCTGGATAAGGGCATCTGCCAAAATACTGCAAATGTAAGACATTTACATTTATTTACAATAAATCATGTCCAGAAACATGCATTTATTTCACAAGTTAACAAAAACTGCAGTTAAACTTTTGTAAAGGATAAGTTAGGGACAAACCTACACTTTTTACTGTTACCCCATTCTGTGTGTCTATTGTTAAAATCGCTAAACAAATAAAATTGAATTGAATTGATTTTGCTCCGGAAAGGGGGGGGGGGGTTTGCCATATGCTAGAAATAAAATATAATGTAATTTTACTTCCTGATTTGTTTTGTCCTTTGCATCATTCTGTCTAAACCCCTGGGACTGTTATGTGTAAAAAAATAGAGATGGAAACACTCAATTCAGCCTGTCTGAGACCCAACGACAAGCTCCGAGATCACATTTCCCCCTAATGTGAACATTACCTGACGCTTATGAATGGTGAGTGTATCTATTTACTGTAATGTATATAAGTTTTGATGTTTAAATCATTTCAATGCTTCCCTGCATTGCTGAGAACAGCTAAAGTCAAAAGCCATTCAAACCATAATGGTCCTTTTCTTGTCTCTTATCTGAACCGACCAGTCAGAAGCACCTGGAAAAGTGTGATTGATGTTGTACTATATATTCATGTGGCATGGAAATGGTTGAGCTTTACTACCCTCTAGGATCAAACCTCTGGAGATGGAAAAGCGTTCTTTTCTTTCTTCAAATAAATTTAGGTTATTGATGTGCGACTTGTGCCCCAACCTGAAAACTTTAGATTTCAATATACGGTTCCATATACACACTTTATGTATATATATATATATATGTGTGTGTGTGTGTATATATGTATATAAAGACACTAAGTAAGTTTACAGCCATATGTAAACCTGTTACCAATTTTCGTCTCATTTTAATTTTACAGGTTGTTTATAAATGTACCTCATTGGTGGATGTGATTTTTGCCAAGTAGGATGTGATCCTGAATTAACATTCTTTGGTAATTCTGGATCAACATTTTAATCAACCAATCATAACCATCTGATGTCTTTCCTTTCTTGTAAACTCAAATCCAAAACTATAAATGTATTTAGAAATTAAACTAACATGAAATACTTAAATGACATCTGTAATACATCACATGCTGTACTGAACAATTACATACATTTTTATTAGAGGGTTATAATAATCTGGCTTGTGATTGTTAAATGTTAAAATGAAATAATGTGAAATCCTGGTTTATAGTAAGAATGTTGCTCTGTTGTGGTTCTGCGGGTTCACCATTTCAGAACACTTTATATATAATTGTTCATTAAGGATTGTTAATGATTCAGTGTCGAAATTAATGAATGTTTATTTTGGATCATTAGAATCGATACAGTCTAAATTCACTAATAGTTTCACTATAGTTTGCATAATTTTATGTTGTGATGCAATGTTAATCCAGGAATCGACAGTATCAGTTAATTGTTACAGAATCAGTGAATTATCGGTCTCAGCCATTAAGCTATTTTTTTAGCATTTACTCAATTTACTTATAGGGAAAGTTTCTTTTAAATTAGCGTATAAACCGGTACAATACAGAATTTCCTCCATGTTTTCCATTCTGACATGAGGCTACGGGAGAGACGATTCGTCATACGGGGAAGTGGTGGAAAGCGGCGACACTTTAAATAAAAAATGTTGTCCGTTGTAGTTAATGAGCACAAATTTAATGTCATTCGAGTGAAACATAATCCAACTTCAAGTTTACTCTGCTATGACGTCGTACGTCACATGATAATATCAACATGCTGGCTGTAGTACGTTCGAATGTACGTTTACATTTACGGCATTTGGCAGACGCCCTCATCCAGAGCCACTTACATTTATCTCTTTTATACAACTGAGCAATTAAAGGTTAAGGGCCTTGTTTAGGGGCCCAGTGGTGCCAACTTGCTGGTGCTAGGAATCAAATGTTGATCTTCCAATTAGCAGTCCGACACCTTAACCAATGTGCTTCATACTACACATAACTATACTCTAGTAATATAGTATAATATATTCATTTTTTATCAGTCAGGAAGTATGTAGTTAAGTATGCAATTTCGGATAGAGCCAATAATCCTAGTAACTGTATAAATAAATAAATAAATAAATTTTCATTAATAAAAATAAAAAACATTTACAATGTGGAGAATTATCCAACCTCAGGATAGCAACAGTAACCCTGTGTTCAGAGCACCAGCACAAACTTTTATAATTATATTTAGCTTTAGGATTTCCCTTTTTTTTATCGTGTATGTTTTTGGAACGTCTAACATCAGTTCGGAAAAACACATACCAAAACACTTCCTCACCCCTCCAAAAAAACCCCACCCATATCACATGATTATAAATAAACATCTAAATATGGCTTTGTCTTGGTGGTGGCATCTACTCTAGGAAGAAGAGCCATGCTGAGTAATTGCAGTACAGGCCGAGTTTACTGAAAGAGGCGTGATAAATAATAGAGGATAGCTTGTTATTTTTTCCAAGGAGCAAAATTAGCACTCGGAAGTAGCGAAGCTACACAAATAACCCTGACAGTGTCATCCGGATTTCTTACTGTATATAGACGGTCTTCGCTCTGGTACCTTAGAAAACGGGCTTTTTATTACCAGTGAGGAATTACTAGGGCTCTAGAGCGCTACAGATTTGTGACATTTAATCAAACTCTGGTGCGATTGCACTAATCTACAGCATAATATCTATAGTATATAGCGCTAAGATGTAGCGCTCCAGGAGGAGGAAGGGTTATTAAGGGTCTTGACTCGAGCTGCTCTACAGCATAAGCAAGAGCATCGATCCTAAAATCTTACATTTATCTCTCTGTTATACAAATTGCTCAGGGGCCCAACAGTGGTGGCTTAACCATCTCAACCATCGAGCCACCACTTCCCAGCAAGTTTAAAGTTTAAGTAATGAAATTTTCCTAATACATCAGCAGTAAGTCAAAATTGTTAAAAAAGCGTACAGGTAAGTGTTTTAATATGACATAAATAATTACTGATACAAGCTTAGTGCATATCTGGATGTGTGCAATGCAAAATTAAAAATAAATAAATCTGTGGTTACCCATCGTTCCACACACAGCACTTCTGCACTTCTGTGGTTTCCTCTTGTTAGCTGTCTCAGTACACCGTCCGATCTGCTGCGTCTCTGTGAGTGCAGTAGCAGTTTCAGTCCAGTACCAGTTTTATGTCCTCCAGATTTTTTTTTGCCTGGTATTTTTTTTTTTACTTCTTCGTTCTGGCATTTCTCCATGACCTTTTAACTCATTTCTGCGGTTTAGTTTCTAATGAAAGGTATGTCTTAGTAGAGGGTTTGGTGAGCTGGTAGCGGAGACAAAACTAAACCACATGTCCTATTTTTACAGCCTCTTCCTACATGACATGTTACACGAATGTTGTCGATGCATGGTGTGTGTCGTGATGTTTTTGTAAGACTTTAGCAGTGGAGAGATATGGTCTGGATTTCAGCAGTGGTTGATATTACAGATCTGAAATCAGATGCCGGCAGGAAGCCTGGGGAATTGATGGGCTGCTTATTGCCTCATTACGTGCACTGCACAATGGAAATCTTGGAAACATGCCTCCATTAATAAGCACTGACTAGTCATATGATAACATTTTTATCTTGCTGCCTTCGAACATGTTTAGTGTCAAGAGAGTGTCTGTGTGCCGGTGTGTGAGCTTTTAAAGTCTACTCCGAATACACACTGGAGGTGTCGGGATTTCATCACGTCCAGCATGTAGACTGCTACATACGTTTCCTGGATTTATTGATCAATAAATCAATAACTCAACTATTTCAGCTCTCTTAACCGCACCAGGATGTTGACATTAAGTATAACCTTGTTATCACCTGATCACTAGTTAGAATTCAATATTGTCACTGACACATTCTGGGCAGCAGATTGCAGAGCTGTTATTCCTAATAGTCTGTTAAAGAGCATGTGTCCCGTTAGTTAGTGCCAGTAATTAACCGGTCCTGACAATTAATCTAGAAATTACAGCCTGATTTCAGACGTACACCATATGAGACAGAGACAAACCAGAGACGGGTGTTGTCTAACCCAGAAATGACAATTAGAGATGGAAGTAAAAAAAAATAGAAGTTGAACATCCAACATCTGGAGATAAAATGATCCGGGATGATCGGGGAAGATGTTTCTGCACCCTTGGTAGCTTGGAGAAGGAACATTAATAAATTTAATACAAGCTTTTCAAGATCTTTTTTCTTTTTTTCCTTTTCTTTCTTTCTTTCCTTTTTTTCTTTCTTTTTTTTTTTCCTTTTCTTTCTTTCTTTCCTTTTTTTCTTTCTTTTTTCTTTCCTCTCCTTTTTTTCTTTAAATTTTTTCTTTCTTTTTTCTCTTTTCTTTTTTTTTTTTTTTTTTTTCTTTCTTTCTTTCTTTAATTTAATAATTAATGAAAGTAAAGAAACAAAAGCGGAAGGTCCAATATCTGAAGATAAAATGATTCGGAATGTGAGTGTTAGTTTGTTTAACCAAACTTGAATCCATACATTGAAGGGGGGGGGGGGATCGAAAGGTTTCGAGACTATCCAACAGATGGCAGCACAAGTATGAATGCACAGTCACAGGCAGCACAGACTTGCATGCAGCCTTGTGCTGCTCTCTTCTATTAGTTACTGAGGATGCAGGAACGTCTTTCCTGATCATTCTGGATCTCTTGATCTCCAGATGTTGAATGTTCCACTTTCATCTTTTGACTAAACTAAAATAAATGAATTAATACAACTTTTGTTAAACAAACTAAGACACACGGAATTGTTCCCACTCCAAGCTGCCAAGGGTGAAGAAACATCTTCACCGATTATTCTGGGTTTCTTTATTTCCAGATGTTAGACGTTCCACTTCTATCTCATTACCTCCATCTCTAATAGTCATCTATGGGTTAGACAACACTTGGCTCCTATACAGAGTGACTTACATTCATATCTTTTATAAAACTGAGCAATTGGGGAATAAGGGCCTTGATCAGGGGGCCCAGCAGTGGCAACTTGGTGGAGTTTGGAATTGAACCTTAATCTTCCAATTAGTAGGCTAACACCTTAACCACAGCACTACCACTTCCTTACATCATACTAATGTTTTTACCCTTCTATGCATACTAATTTTAAATTAAATACACCATTAGTGTTGTTTTTTTTTTTTATTACCATTGTACCATTGATATAAAAAGAACAACGATCTGTCATGTCATGTCCTCTTGAGGGCCCCTGGTGGCCGCTTAGTTAGCTTATGCATTGGGTGAGGTCTGCTACCCTCCAACTTCCATCCAACTCCAAGACTTGTGTGTCTTGGTGTCCCAGCCGTAATTCTCATCAGTTCCACTTTAGAGTTCTGTGGTTGTCTCTGGGTTTTTCAGTGTCCACCCACCACTCAAACGAGTTGATATGCTGAAATGCCCCTACATTTAGATGAGCATGTATGTATGATTACTAATTAATTAATTGATGAGATATTTATTATAAATACTAACACAAAACAATCCAACGCTGGACTCGTCTCTAAAACCTGGCCATGTTTTTCAGTCTGGATATTGAGGACAGAACGAGTGGTTTTCGAGTAGCTCCTCGTCTCCTGTTTTTAATCTACGAATCATACTCACAGCACTCGGATCCTCCGCAGAACAAGCTGTACCACCAGTAATGCCCAGATGGCAGGGGGCTGGGCGTGCGTCACAGTACGCCATCTGATTGGCAACAAACAATCACACTTGACTATGATTGCGTCTCATCTGCTTGTATCAGACTTGCCTGGATCAAATGGGTGGCCTGGAGCAAACTGGGATTTACATCCTACACATAAATCGGACTGTCTTTTGCTAGCGGTGTCTCGGTTTAGTGCCAGGCTGCTCGTTGAACGTTTAGAGTTTGTTAGTCAAGGTCTATTTAACACAATACCTTGCTATTGTTCCCAGGGGTGGATGAGCATATTGAAGCATTCGCTGTTATTCTAGTCTTCCCTCTGGGACATCAGAAATCAGTACCGAATGTGAATCATTAACATTCATATCTATCCAGCAGCAGGAGGAAAAAGAGAGAGAGGTTGAGTGAGACAGAGGGAGAGAGAGACAGAGAGAGATAGAGAAAGACAGACAGAGAGAGAGAGACAGAGAGAGAGAGAGACAGAAAAAGAGAGATCTGTACACCCCTGCTTAATGTGAGCAGCCGCCTACAGACTGTCGTAACGTCATTTACACAGGAGGAGGGACTGGAATACACACACACACACACACAAACAGATCCCAGAATTGATACCATTCTTCTTCACTTATTTTTTTTCTCCCTTTTTTCTTTCTTTACTTCTTTTTGTCTTTCTTTCTTTTTTTGTCTTTTTTCTCTAATAATGCAGTTGCTTTTTACTCCACTAAGCATTAGAGAAAATGTCCTACTGCCTGTTGTCTTTAGTTAAATAATGAAGTTATCTCGACAAACGATCTCGAAAGATTTCAAGTTCATGAGTCATTTAATTAGCTTATGCTGGTCTGGTAATGTGATTGGTCATACAAGAGAACTAATGATGAAAACTAATTACAAAAGGCGGAGCTTTACGTCTCGTCTGAGAAAAAGAGAGTTTGAAGTTAAGTGAACTCGATAGTTTAAGTAAATAATGTGAACATCAAGTGAGATAAACTTGACATTTAAGTGGAGTTTATATGAGCACCAAGTTATGTGAAGTTTTGGACCATTACTCAAGTTATAAAGGAAACGACTTCAGTCGAGTTCATTCAATTTATTGTGATCATCACAGCTCCGATCATCACAGTTATGTGCTTGTTGAATGTCTCATTCTGGATTGATTCCCCTGTTGATATAATAAAAGTCTTTTTCTACTAGAACCGCATCAGATTTTCGAGCATGAATGGGAGGATTTGTGTTTATGGAGCTACTAGATCATTAGTAACATTGGGCTAAAATGGGATGAGAGGATGATCTTTTTCTCTTTTCAGCAGTTCCACTTATCCCTTTCCTCTGCATCCTCTTTACTCACACCCACTAACTTCACGTCCCCATTTATCATATCCCTCCTCTTTAGCCTTTCTCACTGCCTTCCACCTGCAGCTCCATTTCCAACCTCCTCCTACTGATATTTCTTCTCCCCCTTTTCTTCACATATCCAAATCGTCCTCTCTGACTTTGTCCCCAAAACGTCCAACATGAGCCATCCAACTTCATCATTCCCAAAAAGAAATCATAACATCTTCAGCTCTGCTACCTCCAACCCATACAGCCTCAGCTGCTCCCACCAGATGTCTCCTACACCTTCCATTAGTTTCTTGCTGATATTTTCTGTTACCCATCCCCTCCGAACCATTTCCACTTTCTTGTTCACCTCTGTCGTTGCTCTGGATTGTTGACCCCCAAGTACTCAAACTCCTGTCCCTTCTACACCTTCTTCACCTTACTCTTCTCACCACAGTGAACCTTCAACCCTCCAGCTTTTCCTCCTCCTGCCCTTCTGCCCTCACTACGGATCAGAACATCATCTGCAGACATGGATGCTTGTTTTATTTGTAATGTGACTTGGATGTGATTTTTAGGTGACTGATGATGATACGGAGGCGCAAACTCCGCCATGCGTAGAAATAATAATAATAAAAAAAAAACCCCGACGTGCGCATTTGGTGCGCAGCTGCGGCTTCGCTCTCACTCCTGCACTTGTTGCCGCGCTGTGAACACGTGACCGCGCTGCGCTGCGCTCCGAAGAGGCGTCATAAATATGCACAGAGCGCGCACAGGATACACAACCCGGAGTCTTACGCACAGAGCGCGCGCTTTACTCTCAGTGCGCCAAAGAGTGCAAAGTCTAGTTAGCGTCTTAACACGTTAAAGTGAATCGTACCATGTAACCGCGCGCTTTTGTTCCATTTTATTTAGAGTTTTTTCCCTTCTTTGTTATTGGATTATATTTTTTATTTGGAAAAGAGCGGAGAAACCAGGAGCGCAGCCAGCATCTGCGGGAACTATGTGAAGGTACACACACACACACACACACACACACAATACAGTTTTTTTCTATATATATATAGAAGGTACAATTTGTGTATAGAACATACTTTTTTTAATGCACTTTTAAGATTTTTAAACTAATTTTGTGTTTCGTTTTTTAAAAAACAATTTTATTTATAATAATAATAATAATAATAATAAAAATGATTGTTGTAATAATAGTGATAAAAGTAGTAGTACTAGTAGTTATTCTTTTTTTACATTTTACTTCAATACCCGTTTAATTCAGTGTTCCTTTCTTTAAATGTAACTTATGATCATTTAAAAGTAAAGAAAGAAGTAAAAAAAAGGAAGAAAAGAAAAAAAGAACCGACAGCAAATAATAAATAATGTTCTTAAAATGATAATAATAACAGCTCTTTTTCTTTTATTTCCTAATTTGGTCAAACTGCGACCCCTTGTGGCGATTTTAACAATAACGGCTGTAAATTCCACTAAACAACGCCGTCAATCAACAGTTAATACAGATGAGATAATCAGCTAAAATGATTCTCGCTGCTCTGATGTAATACAGCAATTAAAGTGATGGAAGCAGTCTGTTAGGATAAATCAGAGGAGGCTGAGTGAGGAGTCGAGCCGTCCGTCTGCTCTGCGTTATAGAGTCATTATTCACACTGACCGCATCTCATTTCTTTATGTAGCAGCTGATTAATGGTGAAATCCCCAGTGTGCAGAACCTAGAGGTCGCCTCGGATCAGAACTGTTACTTCAAAATAAAATAAAAGTTAAGTCCAGCTCGACATTTAATCTGTTAGAATGTATCCGGTGCTCCGTCATCGAGGTTTCGCTCCTAAAATCTGTTCTGAGGAACGAACTAAAGGCTTTTTTTCCGGCTGCAATAATGGTTCTCTTTAGTATTTTAATTTATCTCTCTAGGGTTTTCATGTTTTTGCTCAGTATGCGCGTAGGAGAAAAAGTGTAAAGTCTTATTTAATGTCTACAATATTTTCTCCACCACATATAATAGATTTTGTGACGCATCCCTGGCCGCAGCGTTCCCTTCTCAGTGGCAGACATGAAGTCTGTTCTGGATGGCGTGGCGGACACCACCTTCAGGACCATCACTTCTGGCCTCCAGTACCTTGGTTCCAATGACGCCAGCTACGACGACCCTACTATCAACGCTGATTTTGTCAAAGGCAGCTACACCTTTCAGAAGCCACCGTCTGCATTCCGCAGCAGCTCCTTCCCGGATAAAGTCGGACCGGATGAGGAACTAATCGTTAAAGGGCTTCCTTTTTATCCCACCAATGGCACCGATTTGTTTGGGAACCAGAGTCTGGGAGAGGACGGGACCAGCATGCAGTGTGGGGAGAACTTTATGGACATGGAGTGCTTTATGATCCTGACTCCAAGCCAGCAGTTGGCAGTGGCGGTCATGTCTCTGACACTGGGTACCTTCACGGTTCTGGAGAACCTAGTGGTCCTGTGTGTGATCTTGCACTCGCGTACACTGCGCTGCAGACCTTCATATCACTTCATTGGTAGCCTGGCTGTGGCAGATTTACTGGGCAGTGTCATTTTTGTCTACAGTTTCTTGGACTTCCACATCTTTCACCGCAAAGATAGTCCTAACATATTTCTGTTTAAGCTTGGAGGCGTCACGGCGTCCTTTACCGCCTCTGTTGGGAGTCTCTTTCTCACAGCCATCGATCGATATATCTCTATCCATCGCCCACTGGCCTACCGACGGATCGTAACGCGAACTAAGGCAGTAATTGCTTTTTGCATGATGTGGGCCATCTCCATCATCATCGCAGTGCTTCCACTCCTCGGATGGAACTGCATTCGTTTAAACTCTGTGTGTTCAGACATCTTCCCGCTCATCGATGAAAACTACCTGATGTTCTGGATTGGCGTGACCAGCATCCTTTTGATTTTTATCATCTACGCATACATGTACATCCTGTGGAAGGCCCACCACCATGCCGTCCGAATGCTCAGCCGGACCTCGCAGAAAAGTCTGGTGGTTTACGGCACAGACGGCACCAAGGTTCAGACCGCCCGACCCGAGCAAGCCCGGATGGACATTCGCCTTGCCAAGACACTTGTTCTTATTCTGGTGGTCTTGGTGATCTGCTGGGGTCCCTTGCTTGCCATCATGGTGTATGACCTTTTCTGGAAGATGAATGATGACATCAAGACGGTGTTTGCTTTCTGCAGCATGCTCTGCTTGCTCAACTCTACTGTTAACCCCATCATTTACGCTCTGAGGAGTAAGGACCTGCGCAGGGCCTTTTTGGCCACCTGTCAAGGCTGCCGGGGCAGCAGCAGCATCACCCAGCAGTTAGACAACAGCTTGGAGTCGGACTGCCCGAACCGCAGCCTGCATATTCACGCCAATCGTGCAGCCGAGAGCTGTGTCAAGACCACTGTGAAAATAGCCAAAGTGACCATGTCCGTCTCTACCGAAACCTCGGCTGAAGCCGTCTAATGCCACAGGGGGTTGTGGAGGATGTAAAAAAGAGTGAAAGGAATGATTAAAGCCATGTGCTAAATATTGGCATGACAGTTTTTCCATTTTATGTTCAACAGTGACTCAGCTTGTCAAACAAGAGAGATTAATATTTAAAGAAAGACAATAATGGACAATGGGTTTTTGCAGCACAAAAGGGGCAGTTCATTTTTCTCCATTGTTGGATGTGTCCTATTGTGGCATCTGAGCAGGGGTTAAATTGGGCCCCAAACTGTCTGCGGCTGAGCCCCGTCATATAGACTTACCCTGCTATATTTTATTTGCACATTTCTTCTTTTTACTAATTTAAGCTTTGCCTTTTTGGTACATAATTAATGAGATCCACCTCTAATATTGAACTAGAACAGTATGTCAGAGTTTCAACTAATCTTTCATCATGTGTAACGGTTTATGCTCTCCTACACCGCTAGGGCGATAAATGAACAGACTTAAGAGAAAAACAGAGACAGAGAGAGAGAGTGTGTGTGAAAGAGAGAGAGAGAGAGAGAGAAAGAGACAGAGAGAGACAGAGACAAAGAGAGAGAGTGTAAGAGAGTGAGAGAGACAGAGAGAAACAAAGGCACATATAGAGTGTAAGACAAAAAGAGAGACAGAGACAGATTGTGAGAGAGTGTGAGTGAGAGAGAAAAAAAAAGGACAGACTGAGTGAGTGAGTAAATGACTGAGTGGAAAAGTAAGTATGAATGAATGAGTGAGTGAATTGGTAAGTGGGCGACAGTAAGTGAATGAGTGAGTGAGTGAGTAAGTGAATGTATGAGTAAATGAGTAAGTAAGTAAATTAGTAAATGAGTGAGTCAGTTAGTGAATAAGTGAGTGGGTGAATTAGTTTGTGAATGAGTGAGTCAGTTAGTGAATAAGTGAGTGAGTGAATTAGTTAGTGAGTGACTGAGTCAGTTAGTGAATAAGTGAGTGAGTGAATTAGTTAGTGAGTGACTGAGTCAGTTAGTGAATAACTGAGTAAATTAGTTAGTGAATTTGTTAGTAAATGAGTGAGTGAATGAGTAAGTGAGTTAGTGAATGGGTACGTGAATGAGTGAGTGTATGAGTTAGTGTGTGAGTGAATTAAGAAGTGACAAGTTCTGATCTTCCAGGTCTCGTCTTGTCGTTTATTTCTGTGAGCAGGTTTAGTACATTATAATAAACTAAACACGATTTATAAAATAAATCCTGCTTTATTCCTGTAATTTCTCTACCTTTCAACTTCTTATATCAAATCTAATGTATGTAAATGACCTCCAAAAGCAGAAACACATCGCATAGCTGTAAGATTCAACAAAAAAAACCCATATATATATATAGACCCCCCCCACACACACACACACTTATCATATCCCAATTTAACCCCTGCATCTTAGTATTAAAGTGCCAAAATCGTTCTCCAAATCGAGAGCGTCGTTCTCAATCATGGCATCAGTTCTTGTATCGGGACTGTGTTTGTTTGTGCCATTCCTATCGATCATATCAATCGCGTACGGATGTCGTGAATGTTCTCCTGAAGGCTTACTCTATTTTTATACTTAAAAAAAAAAATAATTCAGGTTGTTGAACAATTCTATCTTCTCTCACTGGGAAAAGGGGCTATTGATCTTTTTAGTACTGAAAATGTTTAAGACGTACTGTATGTAGATATTGTAAATATCTGCTAAGACACTGTACTATATGTCTAATCCAGTCAGTATCCAGTCAGTGCTCAGAAACCAATCACCAATCTGATCTGGCACAATCTGTCCGTTAGTTATGCTAGTAAAACATTTAAGAGTTTGAAAAAAAAAAAGTTGCAGAACAAATATGAGGTGTGATTATTGACTTAAATATTGTTCATTAGTGTGTGTTAATAAGTCTTAATTTATGTGATGTTGTTCTGAGCTTTTCTATTCCATTGTTCGTTTAGCGGCTGACTGTTTCGAAGACGGGTTTTTGTTTTTGGTGGATGGATGGACGGATGGACGGATGATAGGAAAAAAAAATAGCTTTTGCTTTGATACAGTTTGTTGGTTAAGTGCATGACATGCTGGTTTCTTGGATCCAGGACGTGTCCAGGAGGAAGATAATGGTGAATCATCATTTCCCAGCCAGATGAAGGAAAATACGTCTGATTGTATGTCTGGTTAACCAACCACACACACGTTAACCTGAACAATAAGATTAGAAAAAAAAAGACATGGACATCTTTACACACACTCGAGAAAAAAAAAAAGATAAAAGATGTGAGTTTTTCTATTTGGTAAATACTATTAATCTGTACTGTGGCGTTTTTTTCTTGTGGTTTCTGTTACTGGTGTGACCAAAAAAAAAACAAAAAACAGGCCACTTTCTTGTTGTGTCTGTTTAGCGTTTAGTCTCTGGATTAATTATAAGGACTTGGATGACAGGGTGTTAATAAGGTTTAAGTTTAAATGGCAATACTCATAACGATGGTGAGAAAATGTACAAGAACCTCCATCAGCCAGAGACTAAAAAAAGAAAAAAATCAACTAATCCAGCTGTGCGATGTTTTGCGTATTGTGCTAATAATAGTAAAGAGATCGATCTGAAACTGTTATGTAAAGCAATGTTTTCTCTTGTTTCATTAAAAAAAAAAAAAAAAAAAAAAGCTAAACATTCGTAAAGGGGGTGTTAACATTGTGGTGTGCTGGCTACACCTTAGATAAAGATAAAGTTAATCAATAAAGAAAATGAAATATACATCATAATTATTTTAAAATGATTTGAGACTAAAATGTTTTCTGTATAGGTTTTTTTTATATATTTATCTTTTAAAGGTAAAGACGTCTCCACGGCCGGGTTATGGGTTTGGCAACCTGGGTTCGATTCCCGGCCCTTTCTGATCCCACCTTTCTGTCTCTTTGCCCCATTTCAACCCTCTGTCCTATAAATAATGACAAAAAATATCTTTAAGACGTCTCTCTAAAGTCGATAAATTGTCCTATTGTCCTACAATATAATCTAAATTAATTCTAGTCACAGACTTAATGATTTTATAATAAAATGCCTACGTTCTCTAGTTTAACCCATGATGCATTCTGCTAACCTTCAGCTTTCTTTTTTACTTTAGATTGCACCAATATAATCCAATCATCTGATTAAATCACATCAGTCATGTGACCAAAACCAGCCGTCTATAACCTAAACGTTTTACTAATATTATAAAGGGACCCATAAAGGGACAGTTACTATTAGCTGATTAACTGACGTCTAGCGTGATCGCCATAACCTCCTTGCCGACGCTCTGCTTTTATCCATCACGAAGATGAAACACCAGAAAACCTTCGGGTAACTTCTGTTTCGAGGTGGCACATGACCTGTACATCTACAAATATTAACGCTGTGATGACTTGTAATTAATGCTTTGCCATGTGGTCTGTTTTAAAATTGTCAATAAAGTTCCAACTGACCCTGTAAATCACCTCTGATTTGGTATTCCTGCTTTTTCCCAGTTCTCCCAGTATAAACTCGGGTCTTACTGGTTAAAGTGTGTTGTTCTTTTCATTTTTGACCAATATTTTCATTATACATCCCTTAATAATCACCTGTTGTGCTACATTATACAAACTTACACACAAATTTTGTGTAAAAAAAAAATAGTTATTGGTTCTTATTGCTGCTCTTAAGCACTTATTATATAATATCAAAGACTTTGAGTTTAAGCAGATACGATGAGATTGAAGTCGTAGACTAATAAATATAATAATAACTGCATAGTTGACCGTTTGAAGCTGATTCATAATATTAGAAAGCAAATTACTGATTTTTTTAAATCGGACTAAAAGCCATAAGTTTGTCTACGCTTTACCAGCAGAGCATCGTCCCTGCAACAAACACTAAAACACACAGACGTCCAGAATGTCTCTCTGTGTTATAGCATTACATCATTCCTAAGAACTAAGAGACTCAAACACTCTTCCAGCATGACCATGTCTCTGTGCACCAAACCTCTAAACTCCATCGAGACTCTCATGTCCCGCACTGAGCCCTGATTCTGACTCAACCCTTTTAAACTGAACACCTTTGGGATGAACTGGAACCCCGACTGAACCCCAGACCCTCCTCACCTCAACATTAGTGTCTGATCTCACTGATACTATTGAAACTGAATGATCAAATCCACACAGTCACATGACCCAATCTAGTAGAAGTCTTTCCAGAGATGTTAAGGTTATTATAAGAGTAAAGACTGGAATAAGACCGGAACATCTGGAATAGACTGTCCAGATAAACAGATATTGATGTGATCTTCAGGCGTCCAAATACTTTTGACCATACAGTGTATTCCAGTCTTGTTAGTCTTAAATTACAACACAAAATTAAAACTTTTAAATCTAACAATTACATGGTATTTTATGAGGAAATCGTACCGTGGATGCACAAACAATTTAGTAACACAACGACACCGCCACCTAGTGGTCAAGATAACAAATTGATAAATAAATCAATATCACACTGTCTTCTAAAAAACTGCAAAGTAATAAATCAGCATCAGTTGCCCTTCTGCTGAAGTTATAACATTAAATTATCAAAAATTGTGGGAAAGAACAACAATAAGTGGCTCATTTAGTACAGTTAAAACATTCTGATGTTTTTAGATTATATTTGCATATTTGCCCCTTTTTTTTATATTATATGTTTATATCTTGGGGCGCTGCTAGCAATTCTGGGCCCTGTGAAAGAATGTGAGTTTGGATCTCCTACCAAAACTATTCCACATTAAACATACTATGACTACTTCAACAACTATTAAAACAGATCTCTGGGGGCCCCCCAAAGGACATGGACCCTTAAAATCCTCCTAATCGTCCCCCTCCACCTCCTACTATCTGGGTAAGAATGCACTTACTGTCCCGCAGGAGACCCGGTTGGATGCTAAAAATAACGGCGCCCATGTTTGTCTCAATTTATTATAATTATAGGATTATGAGAAAAAAAAAATTGATCCAACACCAACTCGGGTGTGTGAAAAAGTATTGGCACCCCTATATTGACTCGGTCAAGCAGTTAATTACAGCCTAATTGCCAATTTAATTGAGTTTAATAGTTAACTTGATTAAAATGTGATTATGATCCGCTTTGATTAATAGAAATACTATTCGATGTTTAAAGAGAGTTTGAAGTATAGCTTAAAGTTTAGCAAGAAAAATACTATCAGGAACAGCACGGTGGCTTAGTGCTCAGCACTGTTGCTTCACCCGGTTCTATTCCCGGCCAAGGGTCTTTCTGTAAGGAGTTTGCATGTTCTTCCTCTGCTTGTGTTGGTTTACTCCAGGTTCTCCGGTTTCCTCCCACGGTCCAAAAAAAAAAGTATGCTAGATTGATTGGTGATTCTAAATTGCGCATAGAAGTAAGTGTGAGTGTGTGTGGCCCCGTGTGTGTGGCCCCTGTCCAGGGTGTACCCCTCCTGCCTTTTGCCCATTCAGAGGCCGCTGGGATCGACCCCTCCAGCTGATCCCCGTGACCCCGAATAAGGGAATAAGCAGGTATAGAAAAAGAAAGAAGAATAATATCAGAATGTATGACTACTGGGAAAGGGTTACAGAATTATTTTCAAGGCTCTACTCCAGGAAACCACAGCGAAAGCTATTTACTCAACATGAAGAAAACCTGAAATGGTGTTTCCCTTCAAGAGCATCGATGATTCAACCAGAAAGTCAGAAAAGAACCCTGTACAACTGCCCGCTTTAGATATAGTAAGTGTTTATAATTCCACCTTAAGAAAAATGACTGAGAGGAAAATAAATGGGGAACTTTGAGTGTTTGTTTTAAAAGGGGGCAATTACTTTTTCGTACAAGTGATATAGATGTTGCATAACCTCTTTTCATCAATACAATGAAATGACAAAAATGAATAATGATTACTGTCTCTAACCCCTATGGCAGGGAAGGTTATCCTTAACCGAGAGCATAAATACCCCGCAAGCACTACCTTCCCTCAGCTTCTCCTGTGGGAAACGGGATCTCTCCACCCTATGTTTTAGAGAACCAGGGTTCTCTTTTATTATCTGGTGTTTAGGGTCTCACAGTGGAATGGAAAAACTGGGCTTCGAGGTGGAAGGAACTAAATACACACCTACATCTAACACAGAATGAGCTACAACCAAATACACACCTACATCTAACACCAA